>JANTPZ010095838.1:0-13010 GCA_025593235.1 Vachellia pachyceras | reverse complement strand
TTTATTGTCTTTGGTATTGTCGCCGTCTTGGGTATTGCCGTCGCTCGGGTGTGCTCATGATTTTTTATCGCCGCCCTGGTTGTGTCATCGCTGGAGTGCCGTCGTCGTGGGGTGGTTATGCTTATGGGTTTTGCTGCGCCGTTGCTTGCTGCGCTGTCGATGGGGTGCGCTGTCGATGGGTTTTGCCGTCGTGGGTGCGCCGTCGCTGGGTTGCTCCATCACTAGGTTGCTCCGTCGTGTGTGCCAGTGCGGGTGTTGTCGTCGCTGGTTGCTGGAGCACAATGAATCACTGTGCATGAGTGCCTGTTCCAGAAGGGTAATTTCGTCCAAAACTTTCGGCTCCATGGAATCAGATCAATTCCATCAGTTTGAGGGTGGAATTAAAATGGGCTGTTTTGGTGGAATTCAATTCCACCTAGATTTCTAATTCCATCAAACCAAACATGACAAACTGATGGAATTCAATTCCAATTCCATTTCCTCCCTTTCAATTCCACCCTACCAAACGGGCCTAAGGTGTTGGTCTTCAAGGCAATAATTAAACAACCCCGGGGGGTTATTTTTTGTTTTCCATTTTCTTATGTTTAACTTACTGTAATTGATGTTCGCATTCCATAATTTTTTCACTATCTTAGCATGAGTTATATTATTATTATTACAAGTTAGATGCAGCTTATCCAACAAAAATTTATCTTTAATATATTTTAATACACTTACAGAGATGTTACAGTTTATATTTTAAGCTTCATTTGAATAAACTGAATTCATCATTAGAATAAAAAATTTATCTTCAACATATTTAAATAAATTTGTAGATATCACATTTTAGATTTTAAACTTCATTTGAATAACCCTGATTCCTCATTTGAATAAAAATTTATCTTCAACAAATTTGTATAAAGTTTAGAGATATTACACGTTGGACTTTAAATTTCATTTGAATAATTGTTGTTCCTCATTAAAATGAAAAACTTATTTTCAACTTGAACAAATTCTAGAAATATCATATTTTGGATTTTAAACTTTATTCAAATAATTATTATTTCTCATTCAATAAAACTCACATTTTGTAACTCCTCTCGAAGTTGACTTCTCTTGATGCCAACAGCTTCTCTCGACAGCAATAACCCCACTCGATGGCACTATTCTATACAGTAGAGATGGCGCGAAACCAAATGCAGTATAAACCCTTTTTCCTCTTCTTTCTGTCCACTTTCAAATGTCGTGTCTTCCTCGTTTGATTTTAAAAAGCATTTTAGAGCAATATTATCTTTCCATTCACATTTCAGAATTCCTATTTAGTTAGTACCTCTAATATGTAATTAAGCAAATTTGGAACTCTGATTTATTCTTTTAAATTTTAACTGTCTTTCTCTGAGACTCTTCCTTGTATATATAGAGCTTTTCATCTTTTTTTCATTTTATAATAATAATTTATTGCTTTGAAATATTCTTTTTCTTACTAATCTATTTAGGTTTAAGTGTTAGCAGCAATCTTAATATTCTGCGCGAACAACACCTCAAACTAGAACAGGAATAGGAACTATGGAGAGATATGTACATTAAATAAAAATATTGAAAACTTCTAACAAAATAATTTGACAAATTGTATGCTAGAAACGTCCTTTCTCCTCAACAATAACAAATCTCATCTCAGTTGACAAAGATTTCCCTGTAATTATAATAAATAGTCATGCGTTTGCATAATAAGCCCGTAGTAGTAGCAAAACATGATACCCACCACAAAATCTTACACGAGCTTTCCTGTCCCACAAAAAGGGTTTTACTATCCAAATTCAAAAACTTGAATAATATAAATACCCACTTTAATGACTTTACTATGAACATGGGCTTCCCCCTCCATTTCATTGTTCAACTTACAGAATTCCATCTATACAACGACAACACAAGGGAAACAAGCGACAACTAACTATAATATATCTAAATATATAATACCCTACTCACTATCAGACACTAACAACAATCTATTTGTCAAGAATACTTCATTGTACGTACTGAAGGGCAGAGTCTCAGAATCCTCACCAAAAAACCAAAAACAACCATGGCCTCATGTTCACTCGTGATAGGCTCTTCTCTGAGCCAGAACTAACCCATATACAAGAAAATGCATTTGAGTAACACAAGAATAGAAACGTTCTGACCTGAGCATTGCTTGTCACGAGTTATCAGTGTGATCAAAGCCTCTGCCGTCAATTGATGCTCAGAATGATTTCTCAACTTCTCAGCAGTGCATCACAGTATTTCCCTTCACTACAGCATGCAGTTTGCTTTATTCACTAAGTTTTAGATCACAGAACTTGCCAGAGAAAGCTCATGGAGCTCGCTTAGCATCCATTCCTCTCCAGTCTGACCGCCCAGTACAATAGCTCTTGTCCCTCCAACAACACAAGTGCTGTGTCCCCATGCGAATCTCGGAGGATGCCCTGGTACATTTAAGATTCTCCAAGTAGGCTTCTCATCAGTTGGGTCCAGGATGTACAGCTTAGAGGCAGAATGAAGACCTGCAACAGACCCTCCAAATATCAGAATTCTCCCGCCAGGAAGACTGACAGCCACATGATCAAGTCTAGGAGGAGGAGCTATGCCCCCAGGATTCCCAGAACCAGGCATTCCATTACCAGTTACACATCTCCAACATGGCTCCTCCTCACTCAAATCCATCGTGAATACATCACTAGAGCGGAACCGCAATGGCCCGCTCTTGGCCAGACCCCCAAACATCAGTATTTTTCTACCACCATAAACAGACAGTGTGTGGCCCAGCCGAGAAGGTGGGGTCCATGCAACTGGTATCTCTCTCCAAATGGGTTTCTCCATTGACAGATCAAGCAGGAATGTATCACTCAAAAGCACTCCAGAATCTGCACATCCACCAGAAACAATCAACTTAGTTCCATCAAGAGTACAGGAGCTATGCCATGATCTGGGAAGTGGTGGTGCCAATCCAGAAATTTCACGCCAAGTTGGAGGCTTTGCATCCAGGTCCAGCACAAACACATCATTGAGCAATCCCTGCCTTCCACAGCCTCCAAATACAACTAAATGAGAGCCATTAACACAAGAAAGTGTATGGCCCCAACGACCTGGAGGAGGAGAGCTTACCTGGACGTGTTGCCACTCAGGATTACTGGAATTGAGATCTAATACAAAGGTGTCATTCATAGGTTGCATGTTAACCCCTTCACCTCCAAATAGCACAACTCTGTTACCAACTGCACAAGCACTAAAATTACAGCGTGAGGGTTCAACAGCACCCCCAACAATCAACTTTCTCCATGCTGCAGCTTCAAGAGTTGTCAGTTCCCTTGCCAGCCGACCCCATCCAAGTCTTCTTGCAGCAGGCACGGTCTCTAAAACACGAGTAGTTTCACTTCCCCATGCATTTTGACATACCATTCTCCAAAGATCTTCATCTCTTGTTAGCTCATACAATCGCCTACAAACAGAGCCAACTGATGCAATATCTCTTGGAGTTAAGCGAGAAAGTATCTTGAGAGACAACACCTCATCACTCAATTGCAATATCCCACAAAATCCACGAGAAACATTACGGTCCCCTGTTGGAAGAGGACGTAATGAGGGAAGGGCAGAAGACCTAAATTGATCAGATGACTTAGCAGATTCCTTAATTGTAGAAGCTGGGACAGGACCAAAATCAATATTTGCCTCTGCGAAGAACTGAATTCCAATGACATGTGTTATAGTCTCATCATCCCCATATATAGGTGTCAGCCGCAATCTGTTCATCAGCGGAGACCCATCTTTCCTAAAGTTCAGCAACTCACCTTGGAATTCAATCCCCTCCTCAAGGCATCTCCTAATTCCTGAAACTATTGCTGAGTCCACTAATGGATGCCTTCTCTTAGGAAATGGGCCTCGACACTGCAAGAAACGGCTGCAATATACATTGAAATTGTTAAAAAAATAAAAAATAAAATAAAAGGGACATTAAATTAGATTCACCAAGGAATACTATATTAAGTGACCGCAGAGACACAACAAGGGCAGTATTTACTGCTTATTTGCTTATATAGGAATATACTAACATAAGAACTTCAAAACTATGATGCAAACCAACCCTAGACCAAGAGTTACAAGCCAGGCACTAGTTTGAAATAGAAAATTTTAAGAACATGCAACTACCACCAGTATTTAACCCTTCTCAGTATGTTTATGAGATCAATATGTAAGAAACAATAGCAGGATGACAACATATAAAATCAAACTTCACACAAATTACTGTAAATAGATTCTATTCTTTATTTTTAGGATCCAAACTCAAACATGTGGATCTCTTAACCATTGAAATCATACATTTATTCTTTTTTTGGGGGTAGGTAAAATGGACGCTACCACGCTTTATGCTTCTTCTCACATTAGCTATTCAAACAATCAAAGAACCAAACACAAGGCACACCTAAATTCAAAAACAAATCACCCCATAATCTAATGACAATATGCATAAAAAGAAGTTTCATAGAGAATAAAGATATGCAAAATGAAAAACTCAAACTCTATCCAACTAAAGACATAAACTTGCTTGCAATGATGATAGAATCTTCTGCAATGAACACATAATGCAGATGCAAAGTGATAGTTGAAATTTAATTAGAAAGGAAGAATACTTAGCTCTCACAAAGAATACCCAACAACCTATTCCATAACAAAGTTTTCATCTTATTAGAAGATGTTAGTTGAACTAGTGAAGCTATCACTCTCATTTTGAACCAGTGAGGAAAAGCCAACAATTTGAACAGTGCAACGAGGAACAGGGTTCTACAAAGGTAGAAGCAATTTCCTAGCACTGATCATGTCCCATAACAGTTCTGTCCTAGAAAATACAAACAGTTCGCTTCAACCATTCACCAACGCTGCACACCTCCACAAAACTTCACCTTTCACTACGGCAAAACACTTGAACAGAAAAGTGGAAATTGCACCCAAGTCCCATCAGATACTCTAAACAAATTATATAAAAAGACGTGTCCATCGAACTGTGAAATACATTCACCAAAACTTTTATAGGTAGAGGTTAGAAGATCTACAAACCTCTCATTAGTATATGATATCATACTACTATTCAAATGAAAGACTTCACTGTAAGGGGAGCCTACAGCTTCCAAAAGGGCATCTCAAGGAGTAAGTTCATTCTTCATAACGATTGGGTATGAGACAAGAAGTAAGGATTAAATATATTTGGCCAGCATAAACAAGAATATGGACATTCTATCCCAATTGACAAGGAATAAAACACACACACACACAAGACCAATTGAGTTTTAGTCAAGAGGTTTCTCTATCACTCAAATTCCACCAAAACTAGAAGTTTCAGAAGAAAATGGCATGTTGGAAATAAAGAATTTCAGGGTGGACAATTAATTAAAGATGAAAGCTGAGATAGATTGAAAAGCCTCTTGAGAAATAAAAAAAGTCCGGCAATTCAAAAAAAATCCTTAAAGAGATGATGAAGCATATAGTATGTAATAAAGAAGGGAATGAGAAGTAGTTGGTATACCTGCTGGTGTAGTTATAGGGTTATAGGCCATAGGGTGGTATTAAGCTATAAATAGATGGGTTGGGTTGGGTTGGTTTGTACTTTGTAGTCAAAGCCTAAGAGATTAATGGATTGAATGCGTCCTGTTTCTTTCTCCCTCCCTCCCTCTCGTCTATTTATCTCTTCCCGTATCTCTGTTTCCTTCGCTTCCTTCTCTTTACCATCTTTATTCTACATCAGATACAACGACTAGAGTGAACAAGAATGATAGAGATTTCCTGATTTGATGTTACTTCCTATGACGATTTTTTTAAGCGGAAGATGCAGTGCAACCACATGCCAGCGCTAGAGATGTAGTAGTCACACCACAAATCCAGCTTCAAGTCAGTACCGAAGGTGAGGTAGTCAAGCCTCATAATCGCTTGCGTGCAGATGCAGATTTTAAACAATGCAACTTTTGGCAGCTGAGTGGCGAGAACATTGGAGAAACTCAACTTAGTGGGCTGCACGTGATTAGTTTTCTGTTTAGCAATATCTTTCATCATCTTTCTGTTGCTAATAAGTGGGATATTTTATTATATAGATGTAGAACTTTGAATTCATCAGATCAAATATTCTTTGTTGTAAACAGGAGTTAGTCCACTCCATATGGACACTCTTGGTTGAAATAATATTTCGTAAGAATTTTGCATATATTCTTAATTCGTTTTTCAAGTTACCCTCTGCGACTATCATTCCCCCTGCCTAACGCTCCTCTAGAATAATGAAACTGAAATCTATGATCACTATTAAGATACAAAAAAAATTAACTTCAGAAAGACAACCTAAAACCCACCTCCATTTCTCATCAAGAATCTTGTCAAGAAAATCACAACTGTCTCAGCCCTAAATCTTCACAAAATCCAATTTAAGGACAAGAACAGTATGCCTTAAATGTTACAAATCATCTCCCTTCATTGCCATAGGGCTAACACGTAAAGTTTTACTACCTCCCATGAAACCACTTTAACTTGCGGAAATGGTGGCATTCAAAAGGACCTTAGTAATGGTTTCACAAATAGTTATGCGCCTAGTAATCAGGATGACAGGCACAATCCTTCACTCTCAAAGACATGTCCATTGTGGACACAGCAATGATGAAAGTAGAGCTCATCCCAATGTAAATTCCTCCGATAACTTATATTTAAGGCATAGTATAATCCAATCTTGTCATATCAGGTAGAAATGCATGATTCACAGCCAATTCAAAGCTATCTTCAATTCAGCCATCAATTTATATCATTAGCTTCGTGACTCGTTAGGAATCACAAAATATACATTATGAATCGTACAACCTCAATATGGTCCTAACTGTTTCTTTAATATCAACCAGAACTAATCCAAACTCATCCCTCAGCTCTACAGTTCCAGAAATGATCTTCCATAAAACATCAAGAAAAAAGCACGGAAATAAGAATCCCTGCGATAATTTGAGGCAACATTCTTCCTGACGCATACAGTCCAGCATATACGCAAACAAACTTCTTAAACATTATCTAATGCAAAGATTAGGATATAACCGCTCGACGTTTCGAAACACTCAGAGGGGCTAGGGTTTAAGCAAGCTTCATTAGGCTGGAAATGCCCAACCTTAACCTAACAAGTGATCTAAACAAAACCACACAAAAATTGGCCACAAACTTCATCATCTCCATTGATCAATCACGAAATTGAAATCATTCCCAAAAAAATTACACATTTCCAGTCCTGCAAAAATGTAGCTAACCGCACTCATTGATCGTAAAATAAAATGAACTAAAGCAAAAGGGGGCCAATCGAATAAACAAGCAAGACCTCAAAAACTGACCAGTTGTGACCAAGCACTTCCTCCGCCAGATACCCAGTGGCCATCTCGAACACGGTATTGACATATATAATAGGATGGTCCGGCTCGAGTGCGTCAGTGACGACAATCCCACACGGCGCCGTTTGGAGCAAGTTGCCAACGGGGAAGGGAAGGGGGCCAGCATCATCGAACACGAAACTCTCGTCATCCTCCCCGCTGAAATCGGAATCGCTGTCCCACTCCATTAAGAAGAATGAGAAATCGAGCTCAACCCATGAACAGGAAAGAAAGGAGATAGAAGAATCGGGAAGTGATAAGAGTGATCAGTGACAAAGAGAGAGTGCGGGAAATGGCAGTGGAAAGAAGGGGTTTTGAGATGTGTGTAGAAACGAGTGGTGGGAATACAGCTGTGTGAAAGAGAAAGGGGGAGAGAGATTTACCTGCGGGCGGTGGGCGGTGAACCTTTTCTTTGTTGGTTGGCAAATCTGGGAACGGGTTACGGTTAGGTTTGTTGGATTCGGACATGGGTAGCGCCTCACATGGGTATCCTTTGATGCTCTTTTTTCTTCCACCGTGGCCAATATGCAAAAATAACTATCATTTTTAATTAAAAATATATTTGACATCGTATACTTTTCTGAATATATAAACATACACGTGAACATTAAATGGTCGGACCCCATTATTTCTATAAACACATATTTAACGGTGTTGTAATGACATTTTTCTTCTATTTTAAATGTTTATGAGTATTTTTTTATTTGTAAAATGTATATGGCATTAAACGCATTTTTAATAGAAATTCATAAGTAATTTCTTTTTCATTTTAATCCATTTTCTATTCAACTTGAAGAGTGAGATCAAATAGCCAACAATTCTATCTCTTACTCCAATTGCAAAAAGAACACCAGTACAAGTTAGATCTAACGTACGGTTAAATCAAAGTTTAATTCCTATAGAAGATGTGTCAATATTTAGTGTATGATAATGTTTCGAATAAAATTACATCCAATAAAAAATATATGTATTTAACAAAAAAATAGATATCACTCATTCCAGCGACATTTGACTTCTGCAAGATACAAGTAACTAAATTATATGGATTCCAAAAATAAGTTAAAATTGATTAAATGCAAAAAATATGTAAAATATGCAACTTATTTTTTAAAAAATACCATTATTTAGATGCAGGGTGAGTGAGAGAAAATCGTAATTCATTTAGAGGTAAAAATGAGAAAGGTAGGTTAAAATTTCATATATCCCAAAAAAGGATCAAATGGAGTATCACTCTGGTACTTATCATAAAGTTACTTATAACTATTGGTTCTTTGTCTTTTTGTTTTTTTTTTTTGCCCCAACTATTGCTTCTTATTCACATTGACTTATAAAACTGGCCATCTATTTTTTTTTTCTATAAAGTGGCTTACATCATTCTGTTCCTACATGTAAATCATTTGTAGGATAAAAGTTTGGACCTAAAATAAGTCACTTGTAGGTTACTTAATGATGTTTTTAAATTTTATTCTTATTTAATTTCTATTGAAAAGATGGAATGATGAAAGAGAGGTAAGAATAATTTGCAAATGCAGAAAGAAACAAAAATTTTAATAAGGGAAAATGTAGAAAAAAATAAATAAATCACTTCAATGCAGTCCTTCCTTGATCAACCAGCCATATGAGTAGTCCAGTAATCTGAAAATATGATTGAAGTGTCTGTACAAATCATATTTACTTAAAATGTGTTAATCAGAACCGATTCATTTACCTAGTACTATACAAGTGTTATACATTGTCAAACGTAAAAACTCAAATCTGTGAGTTGAGTTTCGGAATTTACCAAAACTCAAAAGCAGGATTCTCAAAAAGTAGTTAAAAATTGCTATTTACAGTGAAACTCAAATCCATACCTATTTTCATATACGAGGTACATCATTTCCCACTGAACCAACTCTCTGATGGCAATATTATTATTTTTTTACTTCAACACATTTTTTTTTAACAACAGGGAAGTGGACATTTTGACCACACCCGAAACCCCCCGGTATTCGGCGTCTTTTTCTGAGTTCCTGACCTTCTTTCAATTGGATCAGGTAACCCGGGACAACCGACTAATCCGGAACGAGGAATACATGTGGCGCACCCCTTTAAAGTGTTTTGCACTAAGGGTGGGTACTTCAACACATATTTAATACACGAATCTAATATATTTATTATCCACTCATAATATATAAAATGTACAATGCGTTCATAAATAATAGGAAAATTTAGTAAAAATGTTCTTGACTTAAGAAGACCTGATAAATTTTTACCTGTAAAATATTCCAGTTTTCTGCAAAATTTGAATTCATAAAGTGCCTCTGTCTTGTGTTCTTTTTAACAATAAATAAGGGGCAAATCCGCTCTCATTGCATTGGATGTCGTGGGTCCCCACAACACAGTGCCGTTGAGCTTAAGCAAAGCAATGAGGTGCTGCCATGTTAAGCAAAGCAACAGAATACTTAGCTTGGAAAAAATAAGGTTTTGAGGGAAGCTCACAGGTAGGGAAACAGAATACTGCTTTCAACGTGCAATATGGACCAAACCTGCAGTTTTGAGGGAAGCTCAGAGGTAGGTGATACATACCATGATGTCCCATTTGTAGCAAGAACAGAAAGAAAGAAAAAGGTGAGAGAAAATAGGGTGTGTTGTAAGCAAGAAGCAAAACATCAACTTTGAACCAAACATGATTTTGTACCAACCCACATAAGCCAAACATGGAGAGTGCATGTGTCTCATATTCCCATGTTTTAGGAGAACCACATGGCAAAGAGCTAAGGGAGTTTCATTATATATATATATATGCTCTCTCACCTGCCTGCTGACAAAATATTATATGATGCATACATAATGTATCAATGTTGATGAGTGCTCATCATAAACGGTCATCTTTATATCAATTTTTTTTTTTTGAAAAAAATGGATTTTAGATACATTGGTAATTGATTTTTATTTGTTAATAAATTTATTTTTTCCAAGTTTTTATTATTTCCCTTTTATGATGTGTCGATGCAGAGGGAAATTGAACAGTATAAAATCCTTTCAAAAGATGTAGAGAAAAACATAAGAAAATACTCAATGAAGTTGTAGAGTATAATGATATCATGTGATCCATGTAACTGATCTTATTTAGGGCTCGTTTGGACCTTAGTTACGAATCGTGGCAAAACCTAGGTTTTGATCAAGTAAAAAGATTTTTTTAAAAAGTTATTTTGAATACAAAATATCGGTTTGAAAATTATATTTTAAAAAAGTTAGTTTATTGTCAAATTACACCATCTTTCCTAATAAATTTTCTCTTTCATACTCTCATAATAAATTTTCTCTTTTATATTTTTTATTTCTTTCTTTTTCCTCTTTTATGCTTACTTTTTGCTTTGAATTCCATAAAAGCCAATACTTCCCAAATACAATTACCTCTCAAAACCTAAGTTTTACCTCAGAATCCGTAAAATTCATCTTTTAAAATCTATTCTATAAAATCTAAGTTTTACCTTGAACTCTGTAAAACTATTCTCGAACGGACTTTCAAACGAGCTCTTGGATAGACAAGGTCCATTGTTGCTATTCGCCTTTTATTATAGGCCTGAGGGGACCATTTTAACTGCCAGATTATGAATATTGGCCCGGTGTTCAAAGCTTCTCTCTTGTTCGGGCTTAGTTAGGATCATTGGGCCGTCTTGTTCGGTATCGTCATCCTCAGTGGCCCAAAACACGATCTTGTTGCATAGCGTCGAATTAGATGGGATTGAATTGAACGGCGAAAATATTAGAATTATTGAGTCAAATCACATGTTTTATTTGTATAATAACTTTATTTCAATTATTATAAATTTCCAAAGAGACAATCAAGTAGTTAAAAATTTGATTTCTTACATAAAAACCCTAGATTTTAAATTCCTTGTTATCTAAGCCCTAGTTTTCGGTTGATGAGTATAGGAGGCCTAGTATTAATTAAAGACCTGAATTCTTATGTAGAAACCTTGGATTTTGAAGTCATACTTATATTTTTAAACCTTAGTTTTTATTAATCCCATGTTCGGTAATAGGTTCTCAGAACTTTCAATAGATAAATAAATGGTCTCACTTTATTTGATTTCTGAAAGGCCAAAGTAAATCTAGCTTTCTCAAAGTCTAATCTTGTCGCATTGTTCAAATGGTTCAACCTTATCGTCATTATAAATAGAAAAAAAAAACGTGTAATAAAGGTTGCTTTTTTTGACCCACTTGGTAATTCATTGGCTTTTTGCTTCTTATTTTACAATTCAAAGCAGTCAAACCATTCTGATTACTGTAAATAAATGACAAAGATATATTATATTATAGATGAACTTTTGACACAATGTGTTCATATGAGAAATATGATGATGCCAAGTATGTTCATAGAAATTGTGCTACACTTCTATATTTTGACTAATATAAAGTTAATATTTAATGACATGACATATGTGGACCATTTTAATATACAAAAAAGAGAGAATGTGAAACAATGTGTTAATATGGATATTTTTAATTCTTATTTCCCCTTTTAATTATCGATATATAGTTCACGTATCACTGTCGTTTATTGCAGAACAAGTATGGGGAAATTGTCATTTTTTTGAATAATAACTAATTGTATTCAAGGGAGTGGTTGAACATGCACATCAAACATGCCTTAAAAACGAGGTAAACAATAATAATGTGTTGACTACTGTTAATTATTTATTATGGCCAATCAATTTCTAACGAGTGACTTGTTTGCCTCCCCAAAAACTATTTATATGCTTACCGAGATAAAATTCCTCTCACATATTTACCTTGGAATCTGTCATCGTTCTCCCAACGAACTATCCAAATAAGCCCAAAGACAATGGTTATGTTATTAGGCCTTCATTAACCAACGTAAAACTCTGCTAAGGGCTTGTTTGACAACCAATTCTAGAACCTATGTTTGGTTTCAAAACTTAGGTTTTACCTCAAAATCGAGATTTTGTCCAAACAAAATTTTTTTTCCCAAAAGCTATTTTGGTTATAAAACCTCAGTTTGAAATCTTGATTTTCTCTTTCCTACTTTTTCTTTCTTTCTCTTTTCTACTTTCCTCTTTCCTACCCACTTTTTTGCCTTGGAATCCGTAAAAGCTAATAACTTCCCAAACATAAATCACTTTTCAAAATCTAGGTTTTACCTCGGAATCTGTAAAAGCTATTTTCCAAAATCTAGGTTTTACCTCGAAATCTGTAAAAGCTATTTTCAACCTCACATCCAAACAAGCTCATGATCACATATTGTCTGTTTAGTGATTGGATTCGTTTTTGATTCAATGCCGGCAAATTCATGCCATTTTTTTGTCTCATTAACATCACCAGATCTTAACCAAATATCATTATCAACTATAGCACACGAATTTGGACCACTGTTATTTAGTCATTCTGCTACATATTAAGTTACTTTTAAAAGTTTGTATAAAAAAAAGTTACTTTTAAAAGTCATATTAAAATCTAATTAATCTAAGTTAGTTGGATATATGGATGTTAACGTATTCTTGAGAACTGTTTTTTTTTCGATATATAGAACTCGTATTCAAAGACTTGAGAGAAAAGATTAAGTATATTGCCAATTGAACTATATATTATAGAGTGTTACGTTATTTA
>JANTPZ010095837.1:0-28365 GCA_025593235.1 Vachellia pachyceras | reverse complement strand
CATGGACGATATTTGACTGCTTCTGCTATGTTCCGAGGTAAAATGAGCACAAAGGAGGTTGATGAGCAGATGATCAACGTCCAGAACAAGAATTCATCATATTTCGTTGAGTGGATCCCCAATAACGTCAAATCGACAGTGTGTGATATTCCTCCAACTGGTTTAAAAATGGCATCCACATTTATTGGCAACTCTACTTCTATCCAAGAGATGTTCAGGAGGGTGAGTGAGCAGTTCACGGCCATGTTCCGTAGAAAGGCTTTCTTGCACTGGTACACAGGAGAGGGTATGGATGAGATGGAGTTTACTGAGGCTGAGAGCAACATGAACGATCTTGTTTCTGAATACCAGCAGTACCAAGATGCCACTGCCGATGAGGAGGGGTATGACTACGAAGATGAGGAGGAGGAAGAACCTCAAGAAATTTAAGTTCGTGCTTTTGACGGTTTTGCTTCGTGTTATAAAACCTGCGTTGATGTTATGTTTTTCTCCCTCTACCTGAATATCTTTTTCGGGAGGCTTGGATTGTTATTGGGCGATGTGCCCTCTGTTCGTCATAGTTTTAGGTTTCATTTCTGAGCATATTTACATGACTAAATTGTTTCCTTATGTGCTAGATTGGAAGTTTAGGTCATATTCGTGCTAATGGGTATACCTTACTCATGTTTTTGTAACCTCCCTGGTGTTTTCGGAATAGATTTACTTTGAAGCATTCGTGTTATGATTGCTGTCTTGCTGATGATAAATTTTTGCAGAACGCGGTTACAATTGCATAGTGTGCACGGCTCAAGCCCGCTTTATAGTAAATCACAGTGCTCGAAATACTTGTGTCTGGGGTTTAAAAACTGGGTTGGAGGTTTTTTCTTTTAGCAAATGAAGACTTGGTTATTTTATTAGTTTTTCCTTTGAAGAAGTCAGGTATTGTTGAGTTGCTATTTTAATGTTTCCAAGCCCTTGTTAAAAAATCTGACTTGAGTAGTTTGGGCATATCCGGAAAACACCATTATATGTAATAAAGTGAAACAATCAATCAATAGATATACTTGAAAAATTATAAATTTTAAAATCCAAGTGTATTGACACACAATCCTTAAGATTAAAAGAAATTTCATATTTATTTTTATATTTAAAATAGGGAGTGGGAGTATTGAATACTTATTATAATTTTGGATGAATTTAATATTTAATATTATGTCTAAATAAAATTTTTTAATCTGATTAAGTTGTTTTGACTTTTGACCCAAAAAAATCCATACGCTCACATAAATAGAGAGAAAATTGCATTCATATACTTATTTTATAAACATTAAATCACGTTGAAAAATTAGTTTTCAGAAATCATCTAAACATGCTCATTCTTACCCACAAAAACACAGATTTGGTACCATGATTTTTTTTTTGTATTCCAAAGTTTTGTGGTTTGGTTAGTGCTTAAAGTACTTTTATATGTGTATTTGATCTAATTATCTATTCAAAAGCAAAATCATACTGCAAAATTAGGAGTGAGCAACAGGCGGGCGGGCTAACCCATACCCCAGCCCGTAGCCCGCCTGTGTAAAGTTACACGGGTACGGCCTTAAACGAGCTAAAGATATACAGGCGGGTTTTAACGGGTAGTCGGCAACCCGTATAAAAAGAGAGAAAAAACATCTTGATCCCATCATGATTCATGTGTAACAGACCATTCCAACGCAGAAAGTTCACTTACACATCAATGGTGGGAAAGGACCAATGGACCAAATCCTAATCAATGAACTGTTACAAGTAAATTAAATTAGCCATAATATGAAGCAACGAAGCAAACAAGGCAAACATGGCAATGAAACAGAAGCAGAAGGAAAAAATCAAGCAACCAAGGCAACGAAGCAGAATCACAGGAAAATGATGGCAAACAAAGGGTTTAGCATAATATTGGCCTCATATGGATCTTTCAATTTTAAACGATTGTTTGAAGGAAAAACGCTTGATTGTGCTCGGCAACGGTGACTCACCAAGTCAAAGTGTTGAACACGAACACGGAGTCACATAGCTCAGTGCGCGAAAGCAAGATAGTGGACAGAGCGTAAAGCGTTGATGCAGCTCAGATCACGGATGGGTAGTCATCCTCATCAAGATATGGAGTAGATCGAGGGAGCTTCCGCCACATCTGGCTAGAGTAGAGCCACTAAGTGAGCTGGAGAGACTAAGAGTAAGAGAGATGGATTGCAACCCTGTTTTGCTAATGCGAAGATGACGAGCAGAGCGACCGAGTCTTGGTCTCTCAAGTTGGAAAGGAAGATTCGATGAGTAGAGCAGCTAAAGATGACGATGAGCATAGCGGCTAAAGACAACGACGATGGGCTGAAATTGAGGGATCCGCGGCTAGGGTAAATGGGAGAAGGAGAGGAAGCCAGTCACGAGAGTTAGTGCAGAGAGGGACCAAAACGAAGATGCAGATGGCCAAGGAAGATTGTGGCGTTGTGGTGGGCTGAGCTCGCAAAAGGAAGCTGAAGATGAAGATAAGAGAGATAGGGTCATAGAGCTCTCAGCTCGGTAGGATGCAGGATGGTAGCGGCGATAGGGCACGGGCAATGACTAGATGCATATGAGGCTCAAAATGGAAGGCAAGGCATTAGGCAGCACCAAGTGGCAATTTGGGCCCCAAATTTTGGGGCATTTGGGCTGGGGGCTTTTGTTTGATTTTTTTGAAAAAAATGTATATGGGCAGGTACGGGCAGCCCGTTGGCATGCCCATAGCCCACCCGCGTATTATTGGTATGGGCGGGTTTTTAGCCCGTGAGCCCAATCTGGGGAATTTTCTCCGGGTCTAGGTGGGCTTCGCGGGTTACATGTTCTGTGCTTTTCCCTATGCAAAATAGACCAAGTAGAAAAATGCCGCCTTTTACGCATGTATGGTTAAACAGTAAAACATATTACCATAATGCTACACAAGAAAATATTTACTAGAACATTGCACCTCGTGTGAAAGAATTTAGAAAACACTTTTTTGTGTGAACTACTTCCACTTATGCCCCGTTTGGTACACGGAATTGATTTTAATGGAAGTGGAAATGGGTTTTAAAGTGTGTTTGGTATGACTATGGAAGTGTGGTGTAAAATACACAAATACCCTTAACCCAAAAAAAAATTGCAGATCACCGTTCAGTCACCGTCGCCCACTCTGTCGCCGTCACCGTCGCCCACTCTATCACCATCGCAGATCACCATCCTTGCCGCCCAGATCTCCGTCGAGTTGCAGATCAAAGACCTGCGTCGAAGAACTCGACGATAGATCGAAGAACGTGTCGCCGTCGTAAATGGGAGACCTCCATCTTCGTCACCTATCGTCACCACCGTTGCAAATGGGAGACCTCCATCTTCGTCGGCCATCGTCTTCATCATCTCCAGATCGCAGATCTCCGTCGCCCACCTTCGTTACTTACCATCGTTGCCCACCTCTATCGTCTCCGTTGCTCACCGCCGTCGCCCACCTCTGTCGCCAGAACGAAGAGCAGACAGGGGGGGAGGGGCAAAAATGTAAAATGGCCAGTTCCATGGAACTGGAACTGGGTTCCTAGGGGGAGGTTTGAACCCAGTTCCAACATTTTTGGGTTCCATGGAATCCACTTCCATGATATCAAACAGCTTAATTTTTGGATTCCGGTTCCACTTCCACTTCCCATCCCCAATTCCATCCAACCAAACGGGGCATTAATGTGACACAAAATTCTTCTGAAAACTAGTTAATTTTTATATGGTAATATAGTTCAGCTAGTTCTAATTGATATTCTTTAAGCAAATGACTGCTTCTCTCAATCTTGTGTCATGCGATATGGAGGCAAATTTGTATCCCTTCCTGGACGAGGTAAACAAATTTTTACATTTTTTGTAAGTTTGAAGTTGTGGAGCTTTTGTTGAATATTTGAATAAATTTGTTTTTTAATTTTTTTCACGAGAAAGATGAATTGATTTTTTTTTTGAAATCTTTTTAATAAATGGGATGCTTGAATCCTAGGAAGTTGACTTGCAACAACAATCACATTGTGTGTGTTTGGGAACTCCGTTAGGAGAATGGATTTTACAGATTCTGAGGCATTTTGTGGATTTCGAGATGGTTTTACGGATTTCAAGATGGTTTTTATGGATTTCGAGATGGTTTTGTCTTGGCTTACGTACACCGTTTTGACAACGATGTTGTCAAACAAGCACATTGTATTAGGAGAAGAGCAAAATGTGGCACTGATCATCACTATTTGTGAGGTAGATTAACTTTCACTTTCCATTTTTTAATATTTTTTGTTGCACACCAAAACTGACGCATTTTTTTTTATTTTTTCAAATTTTTACGCTGTCAGACATCAATTGCAAATCATAAAACGCGTTTCATTCAAATAATTCTTATTTCTCATTTGAATAAAAAATTTATTTTTAACATATTTAAATAAACTCTAAAGATATCACACAACTTAATTTAAATAATTGTTTTCCTCAATCGAATAAAAAAATTTATCCTCAACATGTTCAAATAAACTTTGGAGATATCATACTTTGAATTTTATGTTTCATTCAAATAACTCTTATTTCTTATTTAAATAAAACTCACATTTCTTTATCGTCCAAATAGATTTACCTACCCCTTTAAATTCACATTTCACCTCACCCTTTCGAATGAACTTTTTGACTCTTTCAAATAAAAAATTTATGTTGAATATATTCGGACTCTTTTCTATGGTTGCGATCCCACCCAACGACACTTTTCGATAGGGTAAAGGTGGTGCCAACTGAATGCTATAAAATCCTTTCTTTCTCTTCCTCCAATCAACTTTCAATACCGTGCCTCCCTCTCACCCCACCTCCCTCCCTCTGTTTTTTAAAAAACATTTTAGGACAATATTTTCTTTCCATTTACATTTCGAAATTCCTTTTTATTCAGTACTCCTGATTTGGGATTAGGAAAATTAGAAACCCTAATTTATCTTTTCTAAATTTCAACGTCTTCTTCTTCTGGAATTTGCCGAAAAGTAATGCATTTTTGAATTTCTCTTGAAAGCTTTGTCAATGGCAATTTGGGTGAGTCTGAAGCACTGAGCGGGTCTCAAATTTCAAAATTATAGATATAGTAAATTATTCTAGAAAGATCTTCAACCATCCAGAACATGCAGGGGAAAAACACCTCATTCGGGTAATTAAAATTTTATTGATGATGATTTTTCCCGTCACAAGTGTAGTTAGACAATCCCAATGAAACATGCTGCCTTAACATTCTAACATTGATGGGAGAAAATGTAGGAGTAGGCCCACCTCTTATTGAGCGCATGTATATAGACTCCAATGATGAAGACTCTGCATAAAGCTCACTTTCGAGAAACAAAGTGTTCGGCAACAAGACGGCGTAGTATCTTGCCGGTGGCCGTCTTCGGCAAAGAATCAGTGATGAAAACCGTCTTGGGGACTTTGAAGGATGCCAAATTTTTCTTGCAAAACCTTAACACCTCTTCTCGGTCAATTTCTGATCCTTCTCTTGCTATTACTGCACAATTAATCTGCCACCAACACCAATTTAACATATCAACACCTCTTTCAAGCAGCCAAATTAATCAAATGCTAAACTAGAATTAAATCCTTTGATGCACAGTTAAGTGCTTTGCTGGCTTAATATTGGAGAGGCAAAGTTCAGTGGATTGTGTGCTGGTGGTGGTGAACCAACAACAACCATTCAAAAATTGCATGTTTCTCCACCACAATGGAGCTCTATCTTCGAATCTATTCTTGTATCCTCTAGCAGTTATAAACAGGACAAAATACGATATTTTATTGTATGCTTTGAATCCCGGGAAAAAAACATGTAAATTCCAGGTCCAGAAAATCAGGATCTGATATACGTTACTGCAAATTGTGAAGGCTTTGTTTTTTTTGAGTCCTGTCATTTTCCCCGAGGATGAGCTGATGAAACGAAAGGGGCCCATAGGAAGAGGCTAAGGGGTCCCGGAATTAAAACTAATCATTTTAATTTCTTAATTTGTAAATTCATTTGAATCGAAATACTAAGGGCATCCAGGTGTTCGGCTTCGGTTATTTGGAAAGAGCCAGAGTATTGCGAAAGAACCACAATTATGGAGTTTCACAAACAAAAGAGATTGTTGGCAAAAACCAACCAACAAACAAGAGAGATAAAATCTCTAGCTCAATCAGGATGGCTTTCTTGTACGCCAAAAGGTCGGTTGGTGACATGAATAATCCCTTGAACTTCTGAGAGAAAGTGACAAAATTTTAATGATTCAGACCAGAACTTTAGATCTGCCCACATGATAGAGGCTTCACAGAATCACAGTGATCATCCATGGCGGATTGACTAGGTGCCTTTCTTCTTGTTTTTGTTTTTTGTACAACATAAATAAGGGCCAAGTTTCAGACGATGCAATAAATACATGCAATAAAAAATCTAGGGCCTCGATAAATTTGCCACCTAATTGTCCTAGGAAAAAAATTTCGGATCCTAAAAAATATTGTGCATTAATTAAGATCCAACGCTTGCTGTGCATTAATTTAATCAAGGTCAATATCTGTCAAAACATGCATGTATGCATTTTAATGAAAATTGCATTGCACTATTTTTTAAAGTAGCCATGAAATGTGTGGTTTTCAGCTACATTAAGTTGTGTTTTCCATGCCTTGTAATTATATAAAAAATCTTTGAATAGGCCCCATATCAAAATTAAGAAGACGACGCTAGGCACGTTATTTTCAAATATGACAGGAGTGTTTGACTTGGCATAACGTCAAGATTTTCTCTAATAAAACAGCTGTACTTGTATGCTAAAAGAACCAAATTAAAACTAAAATTCTCACTATAGTCCAAACCAGAAGAAGCATCTTACTAGTTACTACCTACCTATTCAAATGTATAATCACATCTTAATTGATGGCAAAATAATTTAAAATCGATGAAATCCCATGATGAGGACCTTTTTATGATAGAAGTGTAAGATATTTTAATACACATGTTCAAAGATTATTATAAGAAATGAGGGGAAAGAAATGAAAAATTGAAAGCAAATAGGGAAGAGAGAGGAGGATGTGAAGGAAGGATAGGAGGATAAGGGCATACCTCTTCGCCATATTTGTCGTCTGGGACTCCAAAGGCAACCGCCTGAGCAATGTCTGGATGAGATAACAGTACAGCATCCACTTCTATGGGCGATATCTTCTCCCCTGTTCACATCACACACATCCACTTCAATACTTAATTTTGTACCAAACATGCCTAAATTTCATATTCTATCACTACCGACTCTCAAGGCACTTTGCTCGCTGCCCATGTGAGCCGCTAAGCCAAAATTTTCAACACGAACAAGATTTCCGACAAATAATCATAAAATTAAAATGGCACTTTACCTCCACGGTTGATGAGCTCCTTGATTCGTCCTACCAGATGCAAATACCCGTCTGAATCGAAAAACCCGATATCGCCCGTGTGGAACCATCCGAACTCAAACGCTGTCGTATTGGCTGCTGGGTTATTTTTGTACCCTTTTGTCACATTCGGACCCCTGATACAAACCTCTCCATGAGCTTCAGCCTTCTGGATCTCTCCCTTCTCGTTCAGGATCGCCATTTCTTGGCCCACTGGTTTCCCCACCGACCCGGGTTTGTGTGGCCCGTCCTCCGGCAACGGGTTTGATGCCATTAGATGGGACGCTTCCGTCATTGCATAGGCCTCCAAAACCGGGGCTCCGAAAGCGTCCTCCAGCCCGCTCAATATAATGGGTGCGAGCGACGCGCTGCAGCTACGAATAAACCGGAGTTTCGGATGGCGTTCGGGTTTGCTCGAGTGACGATCCAGGATGATCTGGTGTATGGTAGGGACCGCCGTATACCATGTCGCGTTATAATTCACCATGTCTGCCCAAAACGTGGAAGCCGAGAAACGGCCAGCCGCCGGCAGCGCCACGGCGGCCCCGGATATGAGTGAACTCAGTAATCCCGCGATGAGTCCGTGGACGTGAAAGAGTGGTAGAACGATCACCGTCGAGTCCGACTCAGTGAGTTTGTACACGGACTTTATGTTCTGAACCGAAGCAGCTAAGTTGTGCTGAGTCAGAGGCACTCCTTTAGGCCGGCTGGTCGTGCCAGAGGTGTGGAGGAATAGGGCCACGTCAGAAGGGTCGTTAACGAGTTTGGCGGCCGAGTCCGAGCTTGACTCGTCCTGAGTCAGAGAGAGACTGAGCTCGGCATCATCGGCTTTGGAAAGCGAAGCCGTTGCGTGAGGGATATTAAGCTTCGAAGCCGCGGCTTGAGCCGAAGCATTTCCTTCTTGGGAAGTCACCAAGAGCTTCGACTCCGAGTCGGATAAGTAAAACTCGAACTCCTCGGCCGTATAGGCTGCGTTCAGCGGCGCAGCCGTGGCTCGTGCACGAATTACGGCCAAAAACATTATGACGTACTGGAAAAAGAAATAAATGTCATGCATATAGAAACAAACAAGCAAAAGGAAAAAATATTCAAGATATATGGAAAATAGAAGATTGGAAGAATATTCCAATGAAATAGTGTGAATTCATTTCATCAATCTCCATGACGATCAACCAAACACGGAATAGGCATAGAACGAGAATCAAACCTCGACGGTATTGGGGAAGGTAAGAGCGACGACATCGCCGACGTTGATTCCAGAGGAGACTAAACGAGAAGCGGCGTGTTCGACGAGTTCAAAAAGACGGGAATAGGTGAGATCGAACTTGCCGGAAAAGGAGACGGCTCGACGGGAGGGGAATTCGGCAGAGATTCGATTGAGCAAGCAGGTGAGAGTGGGAGCCTCCATGATTTGGGATTGGGAAGAATGAATGAATCCCGAAGGATTTTTTTTTGGCAAGAATGAAGCAAATAACGATGAGTCGATTAAGAGAATTACGTGAATATGCCGGGGTGCCGGATCTCTCACAATATATACCATGAAGACGCAAGTAAGGGGAGACGCGGTTCGTTGGACGTGGCAAATTTTGATGCGTCGATGTCAAGAGCACGCGTTTTTTTTCCTTGAATATTTTTCTAAAGCTGTTTTTAATAGACACAGGAAGGGAAAATGAAATTAAGGACACACCAAGCCACCAAAACAAATTTTAAATACAATTTCCTTTTTTATTTTACAACAATACAGCATGGAAATGATTTGGAATTATCATCATCCATCCCCTGCTTCATTGATTAATCAACCGATGGGTTGAGTCAAATCCGCTGAACTCATGAAGTTATGAACAAAGATTTAAATCTTTATTAAGAATGTGTTTGATACTACCTCAAATAGAATTGTCTAGAGTGTTTAAAAAACATGTCGTTATGTAAACATTTGATTGATTACTTCTTGCTGTTTAGGGTAAAGTATTCCCAACGGTACATGTAAGTTGAGAGAAAACCGTTTGGAATGCGGTTGTTGTTCGTAGGAATGAGTGGAAAGGATAAGGGGAATGGATGTTGACCAGGCAGGAACTGGCCAGATGAACCTTCAACGAGTGGCGTATGGAATATGGACTGTGGTTGGTCTCTCTCGTGTGTCGCCGTCGCATTCCCACGTGGACTTCGGAGCCATGTCGCCGCCCCTCACTGTTGTCCCGTCACTCGTGAACTCCACCGAAGTATCCTAATTCAACTACAATGTGCCCACCACGTTAATATTTTTTTATAACAAGGTGAAAATGATATTTAAAAAAAATAAGGTCTTACAGAGAGGCGTAAAAAGAAGGGCAAAGATTTAAAGCAGAATGAAAATTGCAAGAGAAATCCATAAAAGAAACTATTCTAATGGAATGAAACAGGTTCATTAGAGCTGCCAAATCTTTCTTGATTATGCTGCTTGAATCATTGAGGGATTGTTGGTGAAGATTAAGCCTCTTGTGAGAAAAAAGAGTTGTTAGTAATCTAGCTCTAAACTCCCAAGGCATATTTGGATGAAGCAATTGCTATTCTGATATAATTTTTTGCAAGAGAAGCATTCAATCGGATTGGCTTGGAAGCAAACCCAGAAACTGCAGTTTATAATCCCTCTGCATTTGCTTTTATGTATGATGATAGTCCATCCTAAGGGATCAAGTTGTAGATCTTGGTGAATTTGCAAACAGGGGAGGAGCAGCTTTCTGTTGCTTTTCACTTTCAGATGCAAAGGCAATCTCATTGAACGCCGCTTGTGAGATTATTTCATTTGCAATCAAAGAAGGAGCAGTAGCCTTTCCTTCATGAATGATTAGATTTCTTCTCATCCAAATTGAATTCAGCAGTGTAATGATGCCCTTAACGGTTTGTTCATGGCCTTCACGTTGTAATTGAGGTAAGGTGGATTTTAACCAAGTCTGAAAGGTTTGCCAATCACTTGCTTCCATTCGGATGTTTAAACTCTGAAATCAAACAGCTTGTGTAAATGGGGATGCACAGAACAGATGAGGACGTGTCTCATTTTCTTGACAGCCAAATACACAAAAAGCTGAAATTTTAATGTGAGAGGTAAGAATGTCAGCTGAAGCCAAAGCATTGTACAAAAATTTCCACATTAGAAGAAGATATTTAGCCGGCAATTCAATTGACCATAGGAATCTCCAAAAGTCATCCTTTTCATTTGATCAAGACTGTCTCAATGCTAGGCTATAGCCTTGCTTGACAGTGTATTCCCCAGAAGTAGAGGCAGACCATGTGATGCGATCATTGACCCTTATGAATGAAATAGGCAAACTGATGATTTGATTGGCAGATGATGAAGAGTAAAAGAGATCTAATCAAACTGACATTCTATTTGACCGGGTTCCATGAGAATTGCGTATACATTAATAAGCTTGAAACATTGAGGAAGTTAGCCACATTTGCAAACTTAGATTGTATGGGTAACCACAAATGGTGGTTTCAAGGTATGGAAGAGTCATTACCAACCGTCCATTGAAGAAAAGGAGAGATTAGATCTATATGATGTAATAAGCCTTTCCAAATCCAAGATGAGTTGTAAGGCTTTCTAATAAGAGGTTGCCCTGACCAACTAATGTATTTCATTCTGAGGGTATCACCAAGTAAGGTATTGGGAGGGGAAGAGATGATTCTCAAAAGTTGCTTTGCTAGTAAAGATTTGTTTACCAAGGATGTATGTCGTATTCCAGGACCACCTTCAGCAACTTAACAAGATGCATTTTTTGATGACCCTCTGAAGCTCCCCATAAAATTAACACATCTGGAATCAATTCTGTCATAGATTTGCAATGGTAATGAAGTACAAGACATAATAGGTATGTATAAAGCTGAAAGAATTGATTTAATCAATTGTAGCCTTGAAGCTTGTGAGAGTAATTGAGCTTTCCAAGTAAGTAGTTTTTCTGTCTATTAATTCAACATGTTATAAATAGGAGACTTGTCTCTTCCTAGGTCTATTTCAGAGACTCACTAAGTTTAGAAAATGCTTTCAAATTTAAAGAGTACTTTCAAAGATACTTACATCTGATTTATTAACAAGGTCCTCATATTGACAACCTTTTGGATCATGAATTAATTCCTTACCGATCAAATTCTCTTCTGTTGGCTGCCCGTGCAGTAATTTTGTCATGTTGGATTGAAACCGTTTTTCCCGATAATAATAAATAAAAAGGCTTGGGCCCAAAAAACAACAACAGGCTATGACATTTGGGACAACGGGCCTTAAGAATGGGCTAGAATACGGGCCTTTATAATGATCTAATATGTTTTTTTAATACAAATATAATATAAATCATCTAAAGGGAATACTATTAAAGGGAAAACAAAGCCTATTTTAGTGAAAAATATTGTTGAACAAAAAAACGAAGCACCAAAGCCTAGGTTGGCAATGGATAGTTTACCCATTCTAGCCCATAAATATAGAAAAGTTAAAGCTCAAATGATGCAAATTGTGCAGCTTTATTGACATAATAAGGTACTGTACACCAATGGGAGTGTTGAATGTCCAGAAAAAGAGTTGATTCTTTATAAGACGGTAAGTTAAGATTTAAATTTTTAAATGTATCTACATTTAGTGTTCAACAGTATATTGAACATAATAATTACTTTTAATTGAATTTAGCAAAAATAGAGGGGAACTTTCTTAATCCTGCCTTATTCATAACATCATGCACAACAATTTAATCGCATTTTTAGAGTTTAGATATTGATATGAGCTCTAATTTGGATCACATGATCAATGATAGTTGAACATTGTTTAGATTTAAGTGGCTGTTAAAACCAGTGGTAATCTATTGTTTTCCCTTCATCGCAAACTTCTTTTTCTGCTAATATAAGCTGGATATGTATTTTAACCTAATAGGAAACCTTTAATGCATCGATCTTCTTTGCCAAATAGCATGCTTAATTGAGAGTGCGCGCGCGCTGTACTCACGTCTGTCCATTGTAAAAATACCGACTTAAAATACACAGAGGAAGAAGGTCAATGGTTTTTTTGAGATTAGTTTTACTTTACTGTTTTAATTTTCATTATCCTATTATTTTCTTTGATTTCTTGGAAAATGTGCTCTGTCGAACAAATTTAGGCAAATGAAAAGGGGGGACAATAAACGTAACGAAAATTAAAGCCTCTGCCAATTAAAGAAATTTAGTTGCATCCATTCTGACTCTTTGTCGCAAAGAAGGGTGACACGGCCCCATCACACTCGCTCATTATGCGACTTGGGTGTTGAAACCAACAATTTTTCCCTTACAACAACAACCAGAGAGTTCATTTGTGACACACGGGATATTTATATAGAATATATTATATTCATGGAAGTGCACACATAATTATGTTGTTCATGCAAAAAGAAGGATAATGATTAAATACGAATTTAAAGCCTCAAAGTTAGTTTGGAGCTTGTAACTAGTAAGGATAAATGAAGTCAGATGATTTTCTCCAAATTTTCGTACATGCACTTAACGGCTTATATTATCATGATCACCCTTGGAGGAAGATGTGTTTGAAATTGCTATGAAGATATTGGCAAACAGAGAAAACTGTGTGTGTGTGAGAGAGAGACAGAGAGAATGAGCAGGAAGACGAAATAGAAATTAATGAAGTAAACGCAGGGGAATTTAATCTCCAGACTAGGAATGCTATGTTGTTGGGCATATCAGCTTCTACTCTCGTTCACTATAACCACAGAGTAAAATTTCTTGGGAGTGGATATTTTTGTGCCATTGTAAATGTGTAAATTAATGGCACAATCAAACACGAAAGTCAAAGTGAGAAGAAAGAAAGCCGAACCTTATTGCTTTTGAAGATGAACCATGAGGGAGAACATGAATTGTACAACAAAATGGGATTATATCACATTGGAATAAAGCTCCTCATGAACGAAGCCGTTGGTGGTATATATATATATATATCTTGTGTTATTACAGCACAAACCAAAGCAAACAACGCACCAAGTGCTCAAACTAACGTTGGCCGCTTGGGGAACAACATTAAAGGAGAAACACACACACACACACACACAAATATATTTAATTAATTGTAGGATGGTGGTGAAGCCACAGGCTGGTCGGCAGCGAAGAACTGAGGGTTGAGAGGGGGGGCCTGAGGAGTTTCAGCGGTGGCGGCGAACTTGGCGGAGGTGACAGGTCCAGGCGCCACAATGCCGGAGCTTCTCAGTTCAGCCATGGCTCGGCGTGCGGTGGCACCTTGGACCTCACAGAGCTTGGGAAGAAAGACTCCTTCGCCAGCGGCGAGGTTGAAGTAGAGGTCGACGACGTTGGGGCAGTTGTGGTAGCAGTGAGGGGAGCAGAGGTTGTGGGTGAAGCGAGAGTCGAGGAGGGCGTCGGAGGAGATGCCGAGGGTGTTTCGGTCCAAGGCACAGGCCTTGACGCACTCATCTGTCTCCACGTGGTCCTTCAGCCCGTCGGCTTGGATGTCTGATGTGCGACAGGAGTAAAGGGCGTTGCCACTCCTCTTGACCTGCTTCTCGAGAACGCAGCGTTTGCCCGTGGAGGACACCGCATAGGAGCACCTCTCCTGGCCCAGCTTCTCGCACTCGATCCCTGCCCCTGCATCACGTAAGGACCATATCAACAACATTGTAAGAAATTGCATATATAAACAAAATTGCATGCATGCATGTGAAAAGAAGGGGGGGGTACCGATAGAGGAAGGGAAGGAGAGGGAGAGGGAGAAGGCGAGAAGGAGGAGAGTGGTGAAGCTAGTGATGTGGGAAGCCATGGATGTGTGTGTGTATGATGGGAAGAAGCTAAAGCGAGTAATGAAGATGTTAGTTTTTTGCAGAAGGAGGTTGTTGCTGGAGGTATGCTGTGTGTGTTTGTGGGTTTATACATACATACATATATATATATATATATATAGATGGGGAGATGGCTCTTGGAGGCTGATTAATGCAGGATGGCGTAGGCCTGTTAGAGGGATGAGCAGTGGAGACGGTGATGGAGGGAGAGGTCAAATAATTGAATTGAAGAGTCGTGCGTGTGTATGGGGGGAAGGTCCTACGTTGACACCACAGAATGGAATTGTCTTCTTTCAAAGCTCCCCCGCTATCAGTGCCGAACCTCCTTCCTCCCTACTTCCATTCAACCGCCTTCTATTTAAAAAAGAAAGAACGATACTTCCTCCCTCCTATCTTTTTTTTTTCCGCCCGGTTCATCGGAGCTTCGCTTCGACTAGTCCGGACCCGACCCGCGTCGTGCACCTGGACATGGTGGGTAAGTCTCCTAACGGTAGTTGCTGCATACACAAAAACTCGAACTCGAGACTTTGCTTAGACTAGAATAAGCCGTTTACCACTTGATCCAACCCGCCGTTGGTTCTCCTATCTTTATTATTATTACGAAGACCTCCAACATATATATATATGTTTGAAAATAACTAGAGTGTGTATTTTTAATTTAATTAAATCGAACTGTAACTCTGCTTATTACAATCGATCCAGACGTGGTCCTTATAATTTAAGATCCACTTATGAACATATACTCACAACTTATATTTTATAAATAAGATTTTTACATTCATGTTGGAATTTGAAGTCATATCATATTGCAGCGTGTATGATTCACATGTCATAGGTTTTGAATTGAAACGTAAAAAAAATTCCATCGTTTTGATCAACGACGTTCATGAGAAGATATTTGTCTACTTTTACTTGACATTTTGGAGGGAGGGACGACTAGAAAATATAATGCGGTTTCTTCCAAAATCCAAACCATGGCGTTGTATTGTTTTTTTCTTCCAGAATTGTAGAAAATACGCGACGATCAAACAGCTCAAATCTGATTACGTAGATTAATAAGTTGAAGAATTAGATTGATAAACCAATTCATGTCATATGGTCGACGGGAGAAAGTGGCCGGCCACTTTCTAAATCAATTAATTAATATATAGTTTAACCACAAGCTTATTAAGCTCATGGTTCAGAGGCAAAGACTAATGAGTGACCTGTTTACGAGTAAATTTGTTGAATTCTATTCTGTAATCCATGTGCAATACAAATCACTTCAAGTAATTCATTAGAATTAAGAAAGTACAGTCAACTCATTAAATTTATCTTAAATTGAAATTTCTTTTCTAACTTCACTCATTTTGTATTGCATGGATAAAATTACAAATAATATTTAGGTGATTTATATTATAGGCAAATAGGATTCTTTCGGGAATGAAGGTGTCTATGTTTTAGGTTTCCTTATGTGTATATCTTGAATATATATATAAATGTGAAATTTGGAACGAGACACATTGTAATGATGATTGATGAAGGCTTGGGGAACAAAGCAATAGAAGTTGTACCATAGGACTAACAATAGGTTTGGATTTCAATTACAAAATTTAAGTTTTGTTTAAATATAAAAAATTTTTAAAAAAGTTATGTTGGATATAAAATATTTGTTTGAAATCTAAGTTTTGAAAAATTATTTTCTTGCTAAATTATACTCAATTTCCTAATAAATTTTCTCTTTCATTTTTTTCCTCCCTTCTCATTCCTCTTTCTTAATTACTTTTTACCCTAAACTCCATAAAAGCCAATAACTTTCCAAATACAATCACCTTTAAAAATCTAGATATTACCTCATACTCCGTAAAAGCTATTCTCCTAAAATCTATTCTTCAAAATTTAGGTTTTATTTTGAACTCCGTACAAGTTATTCTCAAACAGATTTCTAAACGGGTCTTTGAAAGTTGTGCCAGGACTAGATAGTAAATACAAGGAAAGAAACACAAAGTGATAGTGGGACGAGAACTAATTTCTGCGTGGTTAGCGGAACAAATTAAACAAGGGGTTAATGAGAGAGAGAGAGGGGCCACGAACATCGGCGACCAACTTGGTTATTGCATTGACCATTAACTCCAATTAACTTGCCATATATGTAATAAGTGCTTCAATTACTCCATAATTCCCATTGTTATGGAGATTGCCTCGTAAGCATTACTAGATTTTGCTAACTACCCTTTTTAATTTTCAAGCTTTCGGCCCCTGCAATTGCTGCTCTCTTTTCAACTCCAACACATTCATGATCTTGATATCTGCCTAACTTTATGGAACTTCTCTCTTCCTCTTCTTTTTTTAAAAAACTTATTATTATATTCTATAATCCCCCCACCTTCTTGCGTGTATATATATTTTAATTAGTCAAAATTAGACATTCTACATATTGCGTGGAGTTTGAATTGAATTACTTTATACACCTGTGAATATTTCATAAATGCAATGAATTTTTTTTTCATACTGAAACTTTCAATACAAAATAAATTCGCGATTTCTTTTCATATATATATATATATATTTAACATATTTTTAGCACAGAAATTACCCTTTCATCGTACCAAAGTTGCGTGCATGTAATAATCTATTTTTTAGGATGATTAATTAGACGTACACGGCATCCCTCTTTTCCAAATATTCATAATTTTCAGTGAGTACACATATTATTCATCTTATCTTATTTATAGGTATATAGAGAAAAGATATTATTTATTCATATTTATATATCACCTCATTAAATTTTTCATGTGAATAAAGGATTTTACTGTTTATCTATTGCGTGTTGATTTTACCTTCACGCATGGGCGTACCTATTTTGTCCCTAACGGATGTAACCGCACCCCTGACTTCAAAAAAATTAGGTATATATTAGTACTATGTGATTTATTTTGCACCAATTTATTTACTAATTTTGAACCCACATAGTTTCTACTCAAATTCTTTTCAAAGGATATTAAGAATAATTCTTACTTATCTTCTTGAAAAATGGTTTACACCCCGTAAGTCAGGCTATGAGTCCGGCCTTCACGTACGAATGAGCAGACTGAAAGTAACTTATAACAGGTCAAGAGGAGTAGTTTAATACCGAACATGAATGGTGTGAATTCCGACATACAATACCAGGGCTGAGTGCTTCGTGGGGACTTCAATTGTGATTGCGATTGACCAATATGTAGATGTAAATGTTTTTGGATGCTTTCTTTTGGGCGTGGTCTCCGGAGGACGTTTGGATGAGAATCACTTGGTCGATGCCACGTGGAGTGAAAAGAACAAAAGATGAGAAGAACCGTAAAGGCAGGCATCTCTAATCTCTTCCAATTCTTTTCTTGTTGAGAACTAAAATTCCAGTGTCTCCATCAACCTCCAAATAGAGGTGAGATGAAAACGAAGGAATATTTACAAGCATGGTTTAATAATTAATGAGTAATAAACAAGAGAAAGACGTTTTTGCCTCTTCAGCATACATAAGCATCCCCTAAACACTAATTACCCTTATATAGGCTTCAACTTATTTGACTACACTAATGTTATTATAAGAAATTAAATAATATTGTTTCTGGCCGAAATCAAGTTCCACGAAACTTCCAATGCCTCAACTTGTCATATATTATACTTGTAATTTGTGATGCATTCATCAAGTGTATAGAAAGCCAGTGTGTGCCCGTGTCATGATACGTTTTAAACACTTTGTATTCCTTTGGGAACGTGGTAAAGAAGCACTTTTACACAAGCTGAGGTAAATATGTGGAGGAGATTATCTTTTTTTGTCGAAAAACACTATTGAATATGCTTTTGGGAAGTAAATAAGATTTTTCAAACAAACACTTTGTTTTAATTGAGAGGTTCTAAATTCGATCATAATATAAATGCGATTTGTCCATGAATTTCTTCTCTTATTATCAATAACATTTTGAATCTAAAGATTAAGCCGTGCATAATGCATGGGTGATTGTAAAGTTTTTAAATTTATCATAAATAGATATTTAAATAAAAATTATTAAAATGATTTGATCTAGAATTAATTAATAGATAGGAAATGAATTAAAACATTAATTAATAGAACAATGCTGATATTGAAGTCATTGTGTGTCTGCATGCTGCATGTGTTATACATTTTGATGCTTTGATTAAAAATAAAGCTTTGGATCTCACGAAAAATTGGTCCCCATTTGACCAAAACCAATGAACAATGCTCATAATCTCACTAAATAAATAAAGTCAGTTTCTTTTGGTTTGCCAAAAATGAAGTCAATTTCAAGAATGCAGACGAAACTGTATTCATCTTTCGGCCGAAAGCTGTGTTCGTTTTGGAATAGGGAAACAAACTTTATATAGCCCACAAGAGTGATGAACTTGTAAGAGAGATGGGCCTCCTTTTACTTCGGTGCACATGGGGCTTGGAAAATTCTCAGTAAACGAATGAAAGACAGATTAATTCATGGCGAAAAACAGTACAAACAAAAGAATCTTTTTATTACCAAAAAAAAAAGAATCTTTTAAAAAAGAGACATTAAGCAATCATCTATCCATTTGAAACCGAATCCTTAGTATTAATCTTAGCCGTTCCTAATGAGTAGTAACTCAAAGCTATAAAAACACCCACTTTTGAGTAAACTTGGTGTTTTCTTTTCTAAAGCCTTGGATTTATAAACACGTGTAAACCTTTTGGTGTTTTTTTTTTGCCTCAACAACCTTTTAATGTTATTCATTAGGAGTTTGTCAATATTGTAAATCTTCACATAATTGCAACATCATATATATACACACATGAGCGAGTTGAGGAAGGAGAGAATTGCGATTCAACCGGGATTGGGCTAATAACATAATGTTATAGATATGGTGCATATTTGACTCAGCGTTTACAGGATTTAAACGTATGTTCAATAGTGCTTTTTCCATAAAACGAGATAATTTTTTTATATATTTGCCTCGGCTTACGTAGAAGTACTTTTTTACAACGTTCCCAAACGGTGCCACAGAAATAGCTAGGAAGTCAACATGTTAGGACCTTCTTATGGCTAGTTGTCAAATAGCATACTGTGACAATGTTAAACAAATTAGATGCTGCTTGCACTGCCTTTGGAGAAGGTATAGAGGGTATTCATCATGTCTCGAGTCACTGCCCCTGCCCTTTAGCTGATGAATGTTGGAGACTCTTAGGACTCCCTGTGAAGAAGCCACCACCACCTTAATTCAGACTTCTCTTGTTGATTGGATAATTCCATAACCCCAACCCAGTGAACAATAGCTAAGTTTGGAGGATGAAACTTGGCCTACTATGCTGGAAGCTATGGAACAATCACAACAAATGAATATTCCAGAATTTGCCCCCTCATTGGAGTCTGTTTCACCTACGATTACTGTGCCCACTGATTGCACACTTGGAGCTGGGAACATCCTATGGTTTTTTTTTTTTGAAAATAGAAGGTACTGACTCCTAATCCTATGATCTGATATCTCTTTTGTAAAGCTTCGATTATTAATACAATTGCTTTTCATTGAAAAACAAAAGAAAGAAAAGCATCCAAGCTAGTACGTAAGAACGTGCGTACTTACTCTTTGTGCTTGTGCATATGTATAAAATTATCGGTGATATCCGAAAAAGTTAAAACTATTCAGTTCTATTTTATGTATTTGAACTCATTCATCGGCTAGGCTTTCTAGGATTACTGTACATACGTAGATATGTATGAATAAACAAACTTAGTTGATGAGTTTAAGAGAAATTAAATCTTGGGTCATTGGTCCCCTTCGTATTCATATTCATCAGTGTAGTACATTGAAGAGTTTTGTACACCAATTAAAAATATGTTGAATCTAAATGAATTCATTAGTCCTTTATAATGTCATGAATCAATATTTGAATTCACATTAAGAGAGGTACCCATATTTAATATCAAACAGTGTTTAGAAAAAGATTATCATCAGGTAGTTAGCAAAAAAGAAATTAAAAGAAAAGGAAAAAATGACTTCATTCTATATTGATACTTTGCGTACTCAAGAGAATCACCATATACATCTTCACTATACCCCTCTCACTTAACTGGCATTGTGGCATCATTATCCCCGATGCGATGAAAGATAATTTTATTTCTACTATTTTTACACCTAATAATAATTTCACGTCTCAGGAGGAGCCTGGGAGAGTACAAAGATGGGGCAGCTTTGGAAAAGGGGAAATAAACAAACAAACAAACAAACGTGAGCAGTGAGAGGAGTACTATAAAGAACAGCGTCCACTGGAGTTGTAGGAATAAGACAGAACATGCCTACAGCATATTTATTAACAGCACACTGCAAAATTACATATATTCCCAACCCCTTTAATTTCTTTCTCTCTTCCTCCTCCTGGCCTGGAAATTGCAATTCACAAAACCAACCAAACATGTCACGTGTCTTTCTGATTACAATTTTTGTTTTGGTGCGAATTCTGGTCACTGCCGAGTTCCAATCATCATCACTCTATATGAAAAGAGCTTTCATTTGTAATAACATTCTTACAGTTTCAGACTTATGCATTTCACACTGTATATAGAATGTGTGACGAACGGTATTAGTATTATATATATTGGATCTTAAAGTAATTCTGGGAATTATTTAATTGCCAGAGTCCATCAATTATATTATAAATCAGGCAAGCCAAAAACAAGCTAGCTAAGCAACCTTATTGCAGCAGAACCAATTATAACTTCAGATATACTGCTTTCAAATGCTACGTCAGGTGCTAAATCTATAGATTAGATAAAAGGTTTAGTTTGATCTAAAATTTCTCTCCCAAGTTTATAATCCCCCCAAATAGCCCTATTGATTACATATAATAAAGAGGTTTTACAGTAAGTATAATTACAATGTACATGTATAATTAAAAATGGTATTACAGAGAAACCAATACCATATATTATAAGTAATTAATCTAACAAGCTAATTTCTTTTATATTCACGGTTTAATTATCGAAATCTTGTATTAGAAATGGTAAGTATTGGGCTTGTTTGTCAAAACGTTACAGAAAGCTAAAAGCACGATCAACAGTATTTTTCCGTAAAACGAAATAATCTCTTTTCACATATTTACCTTGACTTACATAAAAGTATTTCTCTACCGCTTTTTCAAATGGGCACATGATCTCTCTAAGCAAATGCTAATAAGAAATCTCTTTCATGTATATAGATAGCAAATTTGTGAAAACACAAAGAAAAGCATCAAAATACTGTAGAAAGTAAAAAAGGGATGGATTTGACTTCACGTTCACTTTATACTTCACAAGAAAGCAAGCAAACAAATCGGAGAATTAATTAACACCCGAATCTCAATTGCATGCTTCACATATTAACACAGGAAAAGCAAGGGCTTCATTTCCATTCTCACTGTTTTCACAGCATTCCCTATTTATATACAGAGAGAGAGAGAGAGAGAGAGTACTATTCTTTCTATTGGCCTGGCGAGATCCTTGGCAATAGCTGACGTATATGGTGACATGATTTAATTGTAACCATACAAGCATGATTGACATGTTGGTCTTTTAAAAAGCTTAGCTTTTCTCCCTAAATAATGCTGTGCTAAAAGATTTTAATTGCAACCATAATTGCGTGTGACACTGCACACAAAGTGACTAATAATGCATTATTTCTTAACATCAGTATCATCACCAGTTCAAATCTGTTTAAATTACAATAACTTTACTGTAAAACCTTAGTTTCGATGCATGTGAATATATATATATGGTCTTATCTAGCTTTAACCTGATTGGAAACGATACATACTCTCAGAAGGACACAAAGGTTTGATTGGTGTCGGTCTCTCCTTCAAATATCAAGGGCCAACTTGTGTACGCTCTTGCTAGTTCAAAAAAAGGCCAACTTCCTTATGTACGCGTTACTCTAAATGCAACAAGCTTTTAATTTTGAATCATTTTATCCAAGTTAAATTACTTTTCTTTATACATGTGTGTGTGTGGATACAAGAACATGAACATAGTATACTGTATAAGTAACATTAATATTGATCGCTTAATTATAAAGCTGGGTGCATATAGCAGCACATACACGTACATGCGTATGAAGAAAACGCTACGTGCACAGGGGAGGGTGTGGGATTGAAACTGGTGGGTGCTTGCGAGAAGAGAGTGGAGACACAGAACAACAAGCAAGCAACAAATATAAATATATTGGGAGATTGGTTCATCAGAGAAGGTAAAGGGAGCGTGTGAAAATTATAAGGTAACCGACATGTTTGATTGATGGTTCTGTCGTGGGCCATTCATGTCGGTGTTTGATGTGATCAAAATCTCACGCCACTCTTTCCTCTCACAGTGATCTTCACCTAGTGCCTCTTCTGATGATGCCCTCTCCCTCTTCCCAATTACTTTTCACCTAGCTAGCCTTGTTTGCTTTAATTTTATCAAACTCCTTTAAAAAGTTTACTTCTCATCATCAACAACTATATATATTCCTTCATGAGAACTAATTTTTCATAAAAAAAAGGTCTAATGAGAATTCCTATTAGATTCCAATAGTGTCAAATAATATATAAATAAACCTTAAGAACTTGTTATGAGATACTTTCATTTATTAATAGGATCGCTTTCACTTGTTATCAACAAATTCTAATCACTTGTTTGATATTAGTTTTCTTACATAGGACTTAATTACAATTCTCCCAAAAGGCCTATAATTTGTGAGATTACGTTAAATAAGAGTATGTTTGCAAACAAATAGTAAACTAATGGGGAAATCTATTACTTTCCTTTAATTTTTTCAAGTCACAAATATCCTCCTATACCAGAGGCAATCCAATTTTTTCCTTTTTGACAAATTTTAAGGTAATCACATTTGAAATATGTATTGCCGGATGTTTAATTAACCGTGAACATATCTCACGTTAAAACTTTAAACGTTGAATTATCACATTGCGAGAAATTAACTTTTTCACTAGAACTAAACTTGTTACTTTCATCATTGTAGGAAAGGTAAGAGACTCATAGGCTTGTTTGGATAGCCCGTTTGGGCATCCAAAAATTATTCATGCACTAATAGAGAAAAAATTCCTCTCACGTATTTACCTCGAAATTTATATCCGTTCTCCCAACGGACTTACCAAACAAGCCCATTGTTATAAAGTTTAACTTTCTTTCCTTCCTTTACTCAAATTCTCAGCCAACGCGATACCTTTATTGTGCATTTAATATACTTAACTACCAATCATATAAATGAGAGTCCTTAACTGTAATTTCCTCTTCTCTTGATAATATATTATTAGATAGAATGATAATATATTGAAATTTAGTATATTACATTGCAGCTAGAAAAATATTGAGAAAATGTTACAGACTAAAACAATTTTCCATACAAAAAGACACTGTTCAAGAGATTTAATAGGAACACGTTGGGACTCTTTATAACGTTTGCTCCCAAAATTTTTTAGCAAAAATTAACTTCGGGTCATGCATACGCGCAGCTGAAACTTATAACTTCTTTTATTTTCAAATTTATTAGTCAAAATCCATATTTTTCATTCCCAAATTTTAAGGTCCCTTTCCGCATTTAAAATTGTAACATGGCTTGCAAATTTTCCCAAAAATATTCTATCACCACATTTACAATACTGTTTGTTATATGTACACATCAATTCTTATTACATAGAATGGGAAAGATAATATATGCGGAAATCGACCATACCATCACAAGAATATTCAATCAACCCAATTTTTTAAATATATATCAATAACATATTTATACATAGCATTGTTCATTACAAGTTAGTTCGATGTCTGGTAATACATACATACTTGTCTCTGACAAACTTGAGTTATACTTTCCTATCGACCTTCTTACTCGAGAAAACTTTATAATTTTTGGAATATTCTTCGACCTTCCCCCCTTATTACCTAATTTAAAAATGAATGATAAATTTTAATGAACTAAAATTACACATATAAGAGAAATGATCACCAAAGAACCAGAGATGAATTTTCGCCATCCCCCTCTAAATCGAAGTTAATAAAATTGAATGACAATGTTTATTTAGATAGAGATAGCTTTATGCTTTGTTATGTTCAACTGTAAAAACTCTATGAACCCTGTCCTTTCCTTCTTTAGCATAACAGATTATGATCAGAAAAATGATGCAAGATAACTCAAGATTATTATTTAATAGAAGAGTGACAGATCTGGGAAAGAACTGATTCTCGAGTATTTATGTATATGCAATTTAGGAGTATAGAAGAAGAATCAGTATAGAGACAGATTTCAGGATTAAAGCTTTAAAGGGTCTTCAAAAGGATCAGAAAGCAGATGATTTTCCACTATTATAAAGATTATCTATTATCATCAAAATGTTAATTAATAATTAATCTGTAAAAAAAAATAAGTTCACCTAAAGGGATCAGCTAATTAGGATATCCCAAGCATAGCTAGCTACCAAGTGAAGTCTGATCGATCCAGAATCATATGATAATTAAAACTAAGCAGCTTCAGAAAAAAAAAAAGACAATCTTTATGCAGTGAAGAGGGTAAACTTACAAAAGATCGTATAAGATCCACCTTTTTATTCTCTCTTTCAGTGAAAAAGAGGGGGAGAGAAAGGAAGAAGATATGGATCTGACCTGGAAAAAAGGAGAGAGCTCACAAGAGACTACAAAGAGGGGGGAGATCAGAATTTGTAGAGGAGGTGGAAAATTCCCAAGAGATCGCATGATCTGAATTAGGAGGGAATCGCAAGAAACGAAAGGATTAGATCAATGCGATCCCTTTGGAAGCCTCCACCTACGCTAATAATATAAGCGAGAGAACCATTCATCATCTCCATCATCAACCAACGTATTCGCTTAGTTACCTGCAAGAGAGACCCCGGGGGGGGTATGAAGAAGTAGGGTTACTGTTGGGACCATAACAACACAAAGAGGGAGAGCTCAATTGTCTACATATGGTTTTTGTGTGGTCCATAATGTAACTGTGGGCTGGTCTCTGATTTACACAAGAAAAGAAAGGTGGGGACTGTGTTTCATGCCTTTGGTTTTGCCCTTGTCTCTCTTGTTTCAACTCCCACATGCTCTTGCTGTGACATCCAATTTTTATATATATATATATATATAAACTACATATTATATAGATGTATTTATGCATTCCATCAACCAACCAATAAAAATAAAACTATATTCAAACCCTCAACGTTACAAGGGTTTGACCCGCCTTGTGCAAAGCTCTTATTAGGGCATATGGAGTGGTTAATTAATGTATACAACCTTACTTGCAAGAAGATATGTTGTTTTCAGAATTTGAACTTGTAACTACCATATGCTAGCTTATTAGAATATAGTTCCATGTCAACTACTTGCTTTATTTTTTTCTTTATTTTTTATGACAACCAATTGCTATAATATATGGCAATGACTCTATCATTGCTGAGGCTCGCCCTCAATATATACCTTTTGTTGTTTTGTCTTAATTTCTACTCCCCTGTAATTGAAATTACAAGAAGGTTTAAATTGCTTTAATATAGCACATCGATTATAAATACTAATGATTTCTAATTGTCATCAAGTTGAAGACACTATCGCTACCAGAAAAATGTTATTTAGCGACAGAAAATCTATTACTAAATGGCTATTTTCTATTGCTAAAATAATGGTCGTTAATATTTTCTGTCGTTAAATGAAAATTTTTTTATCGAAAAAACCATTTAACAATGAATTTTTTCGTCGCTAAATAATATTTTTCTGGTAGTATATATATACTGATTAATAATAAAGCAAAAAAAAAAAAAGAATTGGAGTATCTTAATTAGAGGAGGGAGCTGGTTAGCAGAAAATAAGTGGATGGTGCATGGTGTTGTATGTTGCATGTGCAGCAACTGAAAATGCAGAGGTACGTACTGACGATATAACACTTGGGTATGGACTTGGGGGGCTTTGTGGTACACATAAAACAAGAGGAAGGGTGCATCATAACAAATCTTTTGGAAGATTGGTAATTGAATGAATTGTTTAGGAAAAAAGGGAAATGTGAATTCAATGTGGTGTCTTTCAAAGTAGGGACCGACAAGACGATGATGGAGGGATTATTTGGTTGATAAGGCACCTTCATGTTGCCATCCCACAGCTAATGCTGCCGCCCATCTCCTCTGCATTTTTTCAATCCCGATTACGACCCTCGGCCCCTCCTTATTGAGTATGTTTGAGAATCTGTTGGAAGAAACAGTTATGGATTCTCATATGATTTTACAGATTTTAAGATGCTTTTTATGAATTTTAAGATATTTTTTTACGGATTTTAAAAGGTTTTTATTTTGACTTGCGTTCACCGTTGAGAACAATTGTTTGCTAAACATGCACATCATCATTTCCATTTCCATTCAAGCTAATTCGAATCGAGCCAAACAGTGCTTGTTGGGAAAATTGTTTCCCAAACATATACATCATCATCATCATTTCCATTTCCACTCAAGCTAATTCGAATCGAGCCAGGCAGTATGACATCCATGTGCTTGTATTAATAGGATTTGAATTTAAGACATTTTATTAATTAAGCTGATATAACCCTTTTATGAGTTGAAACCAAGCGCATATGTGGCGTGTGCATGCACACACATACATGCCTTAACTCTGGTCCAATTTTTTTAGAGTTAATATTATTGTTGATATTTACAATTTAATTGCATTTTAATTTTGGTCAAAGTCTTTTCAAATTGTATTTTTTTTTTGTTCCTATAGTTATATAAAGCTTTGGTTTAAATTTAACCGTAAATATATGAATCAAAACAATATCTGGTTAAAAATGTATGGACTATTTAACAATTTTTGTTTTATCCCCATATTTAACGCTTTTTACTCAAACTAAATCTTGATATATAGAGCTATAGGAATTAAGAATCAGCATTTAAAATTATAGGAACTAAAAGCAAAATTCAATCCAATTATAATGACCAACATTGAATTAACTTTATTGGCAAAAAAATTGTATTAATTTTTTTTTAAAAAAAAGGGCTTTTGTAAATTTTCAGAGTGGGGTGCATGATTACTTGTACAAAAATTCTTGTCTCGAACCCGATTCGTTTACGAGTCTTCTTTCCACGTGATTTCGATCAGAATCATCATGGAGTCCATCTCTGTACAAAAGCGACCATGATGGAGGGGAAGAATTCTTCCCTATAGGGAGAATTACATCCAAGTGCCTAAAATAACTAGTATTTACTTGTCTCATTCTTAACATAGGATTTGATTTGTACACTGCAAAATTTATTTTTAAGGACATTTAAATACTTTATTTATAATGCTGGATCGCTAAAATGTTGATGCAAATATATATTGTGTATTTGAGAATTCGTTGCGAGAAAGAAGTTTATTAATTTCGAGAAGAATTTTCGAGATCTAAGAAGAATTTACAGATTCGAGATATTATGGATTTCGAGATAATTTTTACAAATTTTAAAATATTTTTATTTTGATTTACATGCACCGTTTGAAAGAAGTTCGTCCTAAATATGCATATTATCCTTGGGACCTTCTTCTTCATGGACACGATCTAAGGCTCTCTCTTCTCATCAATGTTCATGAAACCGGATTGGACCGGTTGATTTAGACTGGAAACCGACGAACCGGCCTCAGTCCGGTCCGGTCAATAGTTTGACCTCGGTTAGGGGTCAACCCGGTCTGACCCGGGGTGAACCGGAATCAACCTGACCGGGTTAGTGGGTTGACTGGGTTGTCCGTTTTCCTTTTTTTTTTTAAATTTTTCCTTTGAAAAAATAATAATTTTTAATTTGAAATGTAAAAAAATAAAAAACATAATTCCTTCCCACACAGGCCACTCTCATGTTTGCATATACTCATCTTCTTTTATATTATTTTTTAAAAGGATGAATTATTTTCAAATTTCAAATTTGAAGATTAAAAAATAAAAAACAGAACCCTTACCATATATATTTTTATATTTTGTTAGGATTAATATTTCAAAATTATAAATAATGTCGGAGAATATATAAGCTACAAGTATATAATTAGTTTAGTAATTATTACTTTATTAATAATAGAATTGCTTGATTTTTTGGAATTTTCAATTTTGGATAATTTGATTGTGACAATTAGTGATAAGATTTATTTTTTTATTTTGGATAATTTTTTTTTTATTTTGGAAATGCACCTTGCTTCTTGATTCG
>JANTPZ010095836.1:0-24123 GCA_025593235.1 Vachellia pachyceras | reverse complement strand
CAAATCATGTGAAAACTCAATTTCTTATCAAAATCATTCATAAACCTTTTAATTTTGCATTAATAACTCCCCAAACGTAACAAAATATATCTCAAATTATAGTAAAAATGGGGAGTTATCAGGGTAATTTTTTATTTTCAAACAAATGACAATAAATTTACTAGTATAAATAATTTGAGAGGGTTCAAATCTTAAAATCAGTGGGTGCATAACAAAAATCCTTTTATTATTTACATATATCTCCAAAAGTTCAGTGGGGGCAATTGCCCCCACTGAACTATACGTGGCTCCGCCACTGGTGGTATATCAACCGGAAAGAGATAAACTGAGAAAAAACTCGAAGTATCCCATTCGGGATTTTAGATGGGGTTCAAGATGGTTTATATATATATATATATATAATTTAGAGATAACTTGGAGTAATTAATTAGTTACTCCCTATAATTTAGACTTCTTTGGGGGAAAAAAACGAACCTTTAAACATTTGAAAAACATAACTCTTTCATCAACCAAGTTAAAAGTGGTTTTTTGATAAAAAAGAAAAAAGACAAATACTCAAAACACTATCTAATTCATAAACTTTAGATTCTCTTTGCATAAATTTAACAAAAACATTCCAATTCCTATGGAACATATTAATTGTTGCCCTAATGATATGTCGGTAAAGATTATTAGTCCTTTGCTTCCTTGTGATCGATCAAGCTGCCTCTACACAATCACTTAATATTTTTAAATCCACTAAACAAACAAAGTTGGAGTCCTCTCATAATCCTAAGAACCTCGTGCTATAGTTGGTGGAAAAATTCACTGTTTGCAACGAAACCCAGATAAACATATGCCATGTGTTTCTGTTATTACACCAACACATGTTGCTCCACCCTGAGGCATGACCGATCTATCAGCATCTAACATGACAGCCATTTTTTTTGTGGGCAACAATTGTGTTGATGTGCAAATGATCCTCTCGTTGATGTGCAAATTATCAAATGGTGGGAGCACAAGCTGACTTTGAGCATCCTAGGAAGGCATTCGGATGGGCTGCGAGGGATACTTCTGGGATTCTCTCCCCTTTCACCTTCTCTCGAAGGCATATTGATATAGACACACGCACACATATTTCTTTATTCAATCTCGCTGCATGCTTAATTATTCCTTCTTCATTTGGTCATTGATTAACATGCACGTATACTACTACGTTTCTTCAGAGAAACCGGGGACAAAGACGTGACCTTCAAAGTTCTTTACCGCGGAATATGCCACTCCGACCTCCACATGCTCAAGAACGAATGCGGCTCCTCCCTCTAGCCACTCGTCCCTGGGTACATACATATAAAACTTATATATATATATATATTAATTCCAATAAACTAATGTCAAGGTTGAGAATTAATGAAACTCATTTACTTCATTCTAACGAGTGTGTGTGTGTCTGGTTTCTATATATATACAGGCACGAGATTGTTGGGGTGGTGACAGAAGTGGGAAGCAAGGTACAGAAGTTCAAAGTTGGAGACAAGGTTTGCGTGGGATGCTTGGTGGGGTGGTGCCGATCCTGGGAAAGCTGTTCCGACGACCTTGAGAATTACTGCTCCAAGCATATTCTTACATACAGTGCCAAGTACGTGGATGGCACCATCATATACGGAGGCTACTCTGACTTTATGGTCGCCGACGAGCACTTTGTGGTTCGTATTCCGGAGGCTTTGCCTCTTGATGCTGCAGCTCCTCTGCTGTTTGCTGGAATCACAGTGTATAGCCCTCTGAGATACTTTGGTCTGGACAAGCTAGTCCTTCATGTGGGTGTGGTTGGTCTCGGTGGCCTGGGCCACATGGCAGTCAAGTTTGCTAAAGCCTCGGAGCTAAGGTCACTGTCATCAGCACATCTCCTAACAAGAAGAAGGAAGCCATTCAACATCTTGGAGCCGATTCCTTTATTGTCAGCCGTGAGCAAGATCAGATGCAGGTCATTACACACACACACACACACACAAAGTTATAAGAAATATCTATATACCAGGCACCTTATTCATATAATTAATTAATGTGATGTTTGTTTGTATAGGCTGCAATGGTAACATTTGATGACATAATAGGCACGGTTTCTTCAATTCATGCTCTGTTGCCTTGGATTGGTCTGTTGAAGCCAAATGGAAAACTCGTGTTTGTTGGTGCGCCTGAGAAGCCTTTGGAATTGGAACTGCCAGTGTTTCCTTTGCTTTTGGGTTAGGATGCATATATTTGAAAAATGATTAAATAGACTGAAGAATGCTATTGATTTAGAGGTGAAACTTAACAACGTGTGTGTGTGTGTGTGTGTTTGCAGGGGGGAAGATGCTAGCAGGGAGTGGGATTGGAGGGATGAAGGAGACACGAGTGGTAGATTTTGCAGCAAAGCACAAGTCAAAACCAGACATAGAAGCGATTCCGATGGACTACATGAACACTGCAATGGAGCGTCTTCTCAAAGCAGATGTCAAGTATCGTTTTGTGATTGATGTTGACAACACATTAATGAAGCCAACTACAACCTCCTAGTTTTTTTTTAATGACAGTTGATATTGGAAATGTAATAAAATAAATCAGTCACGTACGTGCATGCCTTGTAATCTTGCATCAGTATATTCAGCTACGTAAACTGTTAAAATGTATGTTTAGATGTGTCCAATAATTTTGTATGAATCAAGGCATAATTCTGGAAGGAAGGAAGAAATATGGATTGCTTCCACCTGCAACTTGAATTATGTGTGATTCTGAATTATAAACACACACACACACACACATCATGCATTGTCAATCTTCGGTGAATTGACTTGATCATCAGTCATGAAGAATTGTTGTTAGACTGATGTGATAACCAACTATACCACGACACAATTGTTCTAATTCTTCATTTCTTTGTTCCCAGCCAGACACTTGCATAAAAACTTTGATTAATGATAACAACTGATGGCGAAATTCTCAAAAGCTGGGGCCTGGGAAGCAGATTAAGGGCTTGTTGGAAACCAATTCTAGAACCTAGGTTTGATTTTAAAATCTAGGTTTTACCTCAAAACCGAGGTTTTGCCCAAGCAAAATTTTTTTTCCTAAAGCTATTTTGGTTACAAAACATCAGTTTGAAACCTAGATTTTCTCTTTCCTACTTTTTCATATTTCCTCTTTCCTACTATTTCTTTCTTTCTCTTTCCTACCCACTTTTTTGCCTCGGAATCCGTAAAAGCTAATAACTTCTCAAACATAAATCACATTTCAAAACCTAGATTTTGCCTCAGAATCTGTAAAAGCTATTTTCCAAAATCTACTCTCCAAAACCTAAGTTTTACCTCGGAATCTGTAAAAGCTATTTTCAAAGGGCTTGTTTGGAAACCAATTCTAGAGCCTAGGTTTGGTTTCAAAACCTAGATTTTACTTCAAAACCAAGGTTTTGTCCAAATAAAAATTTTTTCTCCAAAAGCTATTTCGGTTATAAAACCTTAGTTTAAAACCTAGATTTTCTCTTTCCTACTTTTTTCTCTTTTCCCTTTCCTACTTTTTCTTTCTTTCTCTTTCCTACCCACTTTTTTGCCTCGGACTCCGTAAAATCTAATAACTTCCCAAACATAAATCACTTTTCAAAACCTAGGTTTTGCCTTGAAATCTGTAAAAGCTATTTTTCAAAATCTATTCTCCAAAAATCTCAGAATCTGTAAAAGCTATTTTCAATCTCACATCTAAACAAGCTCTAATTATATTTCTGACCCTTGCGAAAATTATAATGCATACACCCACCTATCTTTGATTATGTTTTGATGCCCCTAAAATATCATTTTAATCAGATGCATTATAATCACTTCTTTATAAAAATTCTCTTAGCCACGTGGAATCAACAGAAACACTTTGATAAAAAAAAATTAAATTTGAAGGTAAAAACGTATTAAGACCTTATATTTGAAATTAAAATAAACTTTACGTCCAACTCGTATATTGAAGTACTGAGGCAGTCCTATGGTTACGAGGTACGCATCAGTCAGTTCTAGGATTCAATTGGGATCAGCTCCTTTTGCCGTCGGGCTCTAATATTTACTTGGAAGTAAAAGGAATGCTTGGTTCATAAACATTCTTTATAGTAGTACTCAGGTTCTTTGCTCTCTCACTTGTTCCTTGCAATTCTTCCTGATACATCTGATGTGACTCGTATGTCGTCTTATGCTGAAACTGTGCATCAATAGACTTGCCTTAACTAAAATAATAGAGTACAAAATACAGCAGCAGATTGGACAGGATTCACATTCAACTAAAGAGCAAAATGAAAAGATAGGAATAGATAACATCCCATGAAAAAATTAAAAAATAAAAATAAAAAGGCCCTAATTCATATCCCATAGCTTAAGCTTGCGAAGCTAGCAATGACACAGATTCACTACAAGTACAAATCCAAGCTGTCTTGATTGTTAGATGACCTAATTAGAAATGAGTGATGATGGAGCACAAACAGATTCTAAGACTATTAACGGTCAACTTTAAAACAACTTGATTTGAACTACAAGCTATTCAAAACATGAACTTCTTGTTGCTATTTGGTTAGGCTATGATCTTGGGTAAGAGCATGAAGCAGGTAGCAACATATTAATAGCTGCCCTGACACAGATTCACTATAAGTACAAATCCAAGCTGTCTTGATTGTTAGATGACCTAATTAGAAATGAGTGATGATGGAGCACAAACAGATTCTAAGACTATTAACGGTCAACTTTAAAACAACTTGATTTGAACTACAAGCTATTCAAAACATGAACTTCTTGTTGCTATTTGGTTAGGCTATGATCTTGGGTAAGAGCATGAAGCAGGTAGCAACATATTAATAGCTGCCCTGACACAGATTCACTATAAGTACAAATCCAAGCTGTCTTGATTGTTAGATGACCTAATTAGAAATGAGTGATGATGGAGCACAAACAGATTCTAAGACTATTAACGGTCAACTTTAAAACAACTTGATTTGAACTACAAGCTATTCAAAACATGAACTTCTTGTTGCTATTTGGTTAGGCTATGATCTTGGGTAAGAGCATGAAGCAGGTAGCAACATATTAATAGCTGCCCTGCACGGCTTCTGCCTGTTGAGTGTCACTATCAACATGTTGGTCATTCCGGCTAGGCCTAGGTTCCTCATTCTCGGGTAATTCCACAAGTTTTTCCTGTGTATATATAAATTATGTTAGATAGCATGCTCAAGATTTGACAAATCTTTTCAGATCATAACAGAAGCCAAGTGGTGGTTATCAAATAGCATTCTCGCCTTATTTTGTTTAATCAGGGTTTTGAAACACAAAATATTTGCAGTCCTCAGCCTCCATTAGGGACCCTACTAGCAGGTAGGTACTTACAAATTTCCAGAACAGACTGACAACAAATATCAAACCACGTCAAGATCTCATCACCTTGAGGGCAGCATTTTCTGAGACCAACTGCTCGTACTCACTCCTTATCCGATTGACTTCAGAGCGCAGAGAAGCATTCTCTTCTTTTAAAGCCTCAGCTCGCTGGGCTAGTTCATCACATTCAGCCTGAAAACAGCACAGACACATAAATTAGACATGGGGCAAGCATGATCAGGCAACCAGAAGCAGTAACAGGTTACATTCATTACCTGCTTGCGCAACCTAGATCTGCGAGCTGATTCCCTATTTGATTGCTTCCGTTTTTGTCTCTTTAGCTCTCTTTCATCCTATGTTAGCCAGGACAAAAAATTGATTTTTAGAGGAAGAGAAAAGGTATAAAGAAACCAACCATGCAACAATAATCGTCGTTTGAGAAGCAGTTTTTGCAGCTATTATGAATCTATGATCATTTGCCAGATATCTAATAATTAGCCTATAGATAATACCACCACAGGTCCATGCTTTGAAGAAACATCATAATGATTAAAGTGAATATCCATATAAAGCAGACAAGCATCACAGGGCAAGGTGAATCTACCATGTCTCAGTAGCTCATTTAAGACCAAACAATATTTTTATAAAGAGGAAAAGAAGAGACACTTGCTTACAATTACAATTTGAAAGGTGATTAAAAAAACTGCCACGTATGCATATGTTTGTTAAATCATAGAATTTAATGTTTCCTTGGATAACTATTCTATCAGTATTCGAAGACAACCTAACTTTTTGACGTCAAATACACCTATAGCAAACAAATCAAACAACACAGCCCATGAAGCTCTGTAATTGCATGCATTGTTTTCGTATCAAATTCCATACTGAATACCACGTATACCAAATCAGGAACATTATATTGCTTTTTTTTTCAAATCATGGAAACTTGCAATCCTGTTTAATTTCAGAAAAAGGAGCTCAATTTTACAAGCCTACAGCATACAATAAAAACTCTTGGTTTTAACAAGTTTGACAGCTAGTGAACAATTTTATGAGCCTCAATTGGCAGTAGGAAGTCATGGACAGCACTGTCAAAAGGCAAGCAAATTAACATTCTCTACTGATCTAGTTCAAACGTCATTGAACAGTGTTTTATAGACAGAATCACTCAATGTTGCATTTCATAGTAATATTTCATTGTAAGTAAAGGAGTACAATATATAGATGTTGAAGGCTCAATCAAGGGGAGCATAATCAGCGATTACAATCAGTATTGATGATGATTTATTCTCTCCTAATCCTAGGCAAGATTATAGGAAATAAATAAGGAAATGTAACAATTCAAATTTGATTTCTAGCACTCCCCCTCAAGTTGGACAATATATATCTAGCATTCCTAGCTTGCTTCAAAGTCCTTCAAATTTGACCCGAGGAAGAGGCTTGGTCATAATGCCTGCAACTTTGTCTGCTACACATACATAATCCAATTTGATGATGCCGCCTTCAACTTTCTCTTTAATCAAGTGCCTATCAATTTCAACATGTTTTGTTCAATCATGATAGACTGGGTTCTTGGTCATCTCTATACTTGCTTTGTTGTCACACCAAAGGTCCAAGGGGCCTTCATATGGAATTCTTAACTTCGTTAGGAGTCTGATGAGCCAGATTCCTTCACACACCCCAAGAGCCACATCTCTTAATTCAGCTTCAGCACTGCTTCTGGATACTACTGTCTGCTTCTTGCTTCACTAGGTGACAAGATTGCCTCAAATATACGTGCAATAACCTATTGTTGATCTTCGGTTATCCACAGATTTAGCATGATCTGCATCAGTGTATATCTCTATATTTCTAGCACTTCCCTTTTTAAAATAAATTCCTCTTTCAGGATTGAGTTTGAGGTAGCTTAGGATTCTGTAAACAACAATCATATGTTCTTTCTGAGGCTGGTGCATGAACTAGCTTACTACTTCGAGTCTCCGACCACATGGCTGATATCTGGTCGAGTGAGTTAAGTATATCAACTTACCCACCATTCTTCTATACCTCTCAGAATCTACAGGTACTCCTTCCGTTTTGACTTCAAGATTGCTTGAGTCTTCCATTAGCATCTCATCTGGTTTCACTCCTAGAATCCCGATTTCTTGAAGTAAATCAAGAGTATACTTTCGTTGAGATGTGTTCATCCCTTTGAGTCCTTGCTACTTCCATCCCAAGGAAGTACCTCATTTGTCTGACCCTTGACCTGAAACTCCATTGCTAAGGGCTTCTTGAGTTGGGTGATAGATGGCTTATCATTCCCAATTATGATTATATCATCTACATACACAATCAAAATGGTTATCTTGCCACCATCATGTTTGATGAATAGGGTATGATCCGCCTACCCTTGAGTATAGCGAAACTTTGGGTGAGTTGTCTTCTGCTCTCCTCAAACTTCACCATGTTGAAGACTTCAAACAATGAGGACAAGAGTTTTAACCCCATGATTTTGCCTCTTTCCTCAAAGGCATCAGTAAGACCCAATAGGAAATCAATTGTGCGGTCCTTCTCTACTAGTTGTCTAGAATATTGAGCATCGTCAACACCTTCCATGGGTGAACTTCGAAGAGATCGAGTTGCTTCCATATACGCATCAAGGTGCTGTAATATTGAGTTACCATAGAGCTGCTTTGCTTCAGAACTCTACGTTGCCTTCTCAATTGAATTAGGGCTGCAGTATTATCATAGGTGGAATACATACGTTTTGCTGCATCCCAGATTTCCTTTGTTGTCCTGGCAAGCAGATAACCTTCACTGATTTCAAGAGTCATAGAATTACATAACCAAGTCATTACCTGATTATTTTCTACAAACCACGTATTAAAACTGAAGCAGTCGGTAGAGGCTGAGGTGCCTATCCATTGATATATTTTCCCTTCATTTTTTTCTCATAGATACATCAACACATGTTGTGACCACTGCAAATAGTTACTGTCATTGAGTTAATGATATATGATCATTGTCTGGTCCTCTCCAGCAGATGCTACTTCTTGGGCCATCTCAGATTTGGTTGAAGGAGTAGAAGAGAGGTGTTGGTTTGAGTTTCAAGGTTTGTACCACTTACAAGGGTCATAGGAGTTAAGCCCATAATGAATTGGTTACCTGGAACCAAGGTACAGGAAATCGGACCGGTGATTGAACCGGATAAGGCAGTGGGTTAAGGGTTAGTGGGTCAAACCGGGGGTCAGACCGGTAAAAAAATTAAAAATAAATATCATATAATCAAAATTTCAAACATATAACTCACTTTTTTTAATAACATATGTAACTCGGTGAGCTTTGAAATGGCATTTAAATAAAAGGTAAGATGTGAGAGATGGACCTCGAGCGGTGAGCAAATTAAATACTGTCCAGCTTTTTGCTTTTTTCATGCAACAAACCACACCTCATCATCACTTATCCTGACCCATTTTTCAAAAGCTACCCCTCCCAACATCTAATCAATCCCCCTTACTGATCATCTCTCTTTCACGCTCTCAGTTGCTTCTATTGCAACCTACAGCAAGTAAAGTGGTGAGGTCCGTCTCCAAGCTACGGCAAAGTGAGGTTCGTCTCCGGGCTATGGCAAAGTAGCGACCACCTCAAAGATTAGCTATCTTTCTTCCCCCAGACACCCCCAACCACAACCCCTGTTGGCCTTCATCTCTTTGGTGATCCTTTCCCTCACTATCTCTTGGAGGTCTCATCCACAACTCCAGTTCCAAGCCACAATAACTCCTTCCACCGGATGCCGCTGCCTCCATCGGAATCGTCTGCAACATCTTGCAGGACTCCTGCTACTCCAGTATTCCCCCTCACTGCTTCTCTCTTTGCGCCTACTCTGTCTCTTTCTGATTAGAAAAAAATAACTCGGGCGACTCGCCGCCCTGAGCCACTCCCGGTTCATCCGAGTTTCCCCGAGTTGACCCAACCCGGGGTCATGACACAGCTCGGACAGGATTGAAGGCCGAGTCGCCGGTTTCCGGCTTGACTCGGCCGGTCCGGTCCGGGTTCGCACACCTTGCCTAGAACAGATTCGAAAAGGGGAGTAAATTAGACCGGATTCACCTTCTGAGTTGCAACAGCAGCGCGTGGCTTTCATGTGCAAAGGAGTGTGTCGGCGTGTGACGCTTACGCAAAACTCAGATTGGCATCGGACTTAGAGTAACCGCCAATCGGCAGTGTCTGAGGATGCTAGTAGTGGCGGTGTTGTCAACGGACCTCTGGTCTGAGAGATCCAGTATCACCTCTCCCCCTCTCTCTCAACCGCTTGTTGTCTCATTCTCTCTCGGTCTCTCTTGCTCTGATAACATGTTTGAGAGACTAAATAACTCTCAATGTTGTATTTCATTGTAAATAATGGAGTACAATATATAGATGCTGAAGGCTCAATCGTAGGGAGCATAATCAGTGATTATAATCAGTATCACCTCTCCCCCTCTCTCTCAACCGCTCGTTGTCTTATTCTCTCTCGGTCTCTCTTGCTCTGATAACATGTTTGAGAGACTGAATAACTCTCAATGTTGTATTTCATTGTAAATAAAGGAGAACAATATATAGATGCTGAAGGCTCAATCATAGGGAGCATAATCAGTGATTATAATCAGTATTAATGATAATTTATTCTCTCCTAATCCTAGGCAAAATTATAGGAAATAAATACGGAAATGTAACAATTCAAATTTGATTTCTAACAAACAGCCATGATATTATAAGTAGAAAATGGACATCATCACTTTGTTGACAAAATTAACCTGCAGCCAAAGTTGTGGCTGAACACTCTCCCGTGATCCAACAGTAACCATTCCTCCAGCAACAGCAGTAGAAGGAACCTTTCCACGTATTACAGGAATACCAGTTGAAGTGGGTGCACCCCAATAATCCATTCCTATATTTAAATTTGTCGTAGGACCAGAAACACCACCAGGAGCACCAGCAGCAGAGATAGGCATGATACTCATAGTTTGATTGACCATATTGTGAGGTACGTTCAATCCCCCATTTTGAGGAGCATGCACTGAACCTCCATTTTGAGATGATTCAGCTGTAATTCAGCCAAAAAAAGGCAATACCTAAGATGTGACATACAAAAACTAATCTCCTTATGTATAGAACTCAGAAAAGCAAAGCATAAGCATGTCAGACCTCCCAAAGAGTCATGCCTTCCCTCTGATTTCAGCTGCAAGTCCTAAAAGAACAAAAGAATGAAAATGTATGATATTATATCAAGACATTTTACTAAATAAGCATGCAGGAACAACATGGCTTTAAGTTTTCCCCCCTTCATACACATCCTATGTTTATTCAAGTATACAAGTTCTGCAAAACAGATTCATAACAGACTTATGCTGATCATATAGTATGACTTAGGACTTACATCCTGAGAAGCTGAATCACTTCCTTCACTAGTACCTTCACTTGCACTTTCACCACTGCAAATCCAAGTTAGACTATCAGCATAAGTAGCTAATATGCAATTAAAAGGGCAATTGAACACAGAATATGTGCATGTTTGGCAAATCCGTTGGAATCACGTTTGCACAAGCTGAGACAAAACTCCTCTTACATACTTACCTCGGCTTGTGTGAAACCATTCTCCCAACGGATTCCCAAACACACGCATAGTAATCCACTGTCAATCCTAACAATAATATTTCTTTATTGGGAGGGGCAATATAGCCACAAGATTGATGAAAGTAGGAATCCAGTAACTGAGGCATTGAAAGTAAACACTACTATTGCAAACATCTATAATATACCAAACGCCCAATGACTGAAAAATGGAAAAGGAAAAGCTTTGACACAGTTTTCCATCTATGAAGCACAACAGCACTACAGTACGGAAGCTGTGTCAGTATTAGATTTATGTCCACTCATGCTGGGCTTGTTTGGGGAGGCCGTTTGCCTCCCCAAAATCCATTCCTGCGCTTACCGAGACAAAATTCCTCTAACATATTTACCTCGGAATCTGTGTCCGTTCTCCCAATGGACTATCCAAACAAGCCCGCTATATGCTGGCTTAAAGGAAACACAGACACTGCATAACACATTATATTACATGTAGACACTTCAGATTTTCACGTCATTGTCCATTCGGTGTTGTGTCCCATGTTCATGTCAGTGTCCAAGCTTCCTAGGTTTTCATTAGAATCCCTCACAAATGCGGGTATACAGGAAGTTACTCTATCTAAAGACATGAGAAGTTTTCTAGGTTAACTATATGATCTGGAATTATGGAAAAGCCTGCCTCTACACCAGATCTTACCTTTTTGAATGAACTCCATTAGCAGATGTCCCTGGTGTTTTACTATGTTCAACATTCTTGCCTGTAATCATATTCAAACTGCCCAAACTTCCTTTTGATCTTTTGATCGGCAATTTTTCCTTCACCTCAGGAGGCTTACCATCAGCTTCCATGTTGCCAAGAGTATTGCCCTGCATGTAAACTCATAGGTTCTCTTTACTTGGATAAAGACTGGTCCAGTGCAGGAGAGAAAGAAAGAGATGAAGAAAAGGTCGGAAAGAGCCAAAAAAACCATAAAGGGGAAAAACTCACTGAAGGCTCAGCAATACCATTTGGAGAAGGCATGGCAAAAGGACTAAAAGGATAAGATCCCTGTGCAGAATCACGACAAGTTGCAAATAATGGCTAATGCTTTAGAGATTATGATGATTTAGTAACTATATGACAGCTTCAAGAAAGGATAATTTACAAAAGAATACCGAAGGCATAGATGGATGAGCATATATACCACCATGCGGATACATTGCAACATATGGATGTGGTGGGGTACCATAAGGAGGCATAATATGCTGCATGTAACAAACCATGAATATTCAGCCATGTATATTGTAGTATAAGAGGAAAGAGGTACATACTAGTCATTGTACTGCAAGCACGAGAAAGGACAATAAAATAACAGAGGACCATTCAACAATTTAACATGAGGAAAAAAAAAATTATCTATGTTCACTGTTCAGGCAACAGAGGTATCATATTACTAGTCATTTTCCTCCAATCCTTCACAAGAGTTTGGGAACACCTTTGACATGACAATTTCTTATTTACAGTAGTACACACAAACAGTGTGCCCTGCAATCATCTCTTGATTTAAACAACCATAGCTGTCTGGCACATGCAACAGGAATGTTGGGCATGTACTGGCCTGTGCAATATCACTCGACATCAACATATTAAATGCAAAGGCACTTTACATATAGTTGATATCTCAAAGGGAATTGGACATGCTTCTGCTTGTTTGAATTGTGCTAAGTTATTCAAGGCATATAAAAGTGAAGAAGTTCATCCAGTGAAAAAGCTCAATAAATTTCCTTTCCTACTAACTGGACGATGTACAAACAGATTTTTCAAGAGTGATCCTTGGAAAGCTCTCACGGTCCCAAAGCTAAGAAAACAGTTGCAAGTAAAATTCAAGAGACAATATACCATTTTCCTTGTTTTATATCCACCCAACAACTGGAACTTGGGGAGATGCAAGTCACTAGGGTTTAAAAAATAGCCAGCAGTCAGAGATTGTTTGCAAACATAGGAGTATTTGGTTCACTTTTTTTGATCGAACCCCAAGTCTTCATGCCTAGAATAATGGAATACGGACATATGGATATCAATAGACAATATAAGTAAAAAGACCATTGTACTATTTCATAATTCGTACAAAGAAGGTTGGGTTTGACTTTGTTTTCCAGTAAGAAAGGAGATGGTGCCACTTAAGTTACGGAGCACATGCTCTCTACTATATAGGACTTAGATATCTTAATATTTGAATAATAACCCCATGTCATAAGCCATGAGGTCGCCAAAACCACAATCACCAACGAAAGTACCTGCCCTTGGTGCAATCCATCTGCACCACTGATCATCCAAAAAGACTAATATTACAATCACCAATATCAATGCTATTGCCAATGTTCGATTGCCATCCCACAACCATCAGAACTCACAAGGGCAATTTTCACCACCACTGTCTTTGCACAGCTATTTAAGTCATCCTTGCTGACCCACCCACATGCCACCGACAGATAATTAATGGTTTTATTTGAAGCCAGAAAATTCCTCATTTCCTTTTGCTCCAAAAGCATTAGAAAATACAAGATCCAAGCACTAGATAGAAAGAAGCAATCTTCACTTTTTATGTAAAAGATAAAAGTTGAAAAGGAAACAGGCATACATATTAGGAGGAAAACACACTCAAGCTGGGTGACATTCAACATCATCATATGCTTGTGATTGGTTGATTATAAGTTAGGGGATAATTACCTGGACGCCCCACATATATGGGTGAGCTTGGGGACTTGATGCTAAGAACCCATGAGGTGGCATTGGAGAATATGCCTGTAGAAGGAAGCAGGGGGAATCAAAATCTAAGCTTAACATGAGTCAAAACATAATATGCCAACAAGAATTTTGTCATGGTAAACCTGAAAGCTGGACCAATCAGGATTAATTGTTCCAGTGCCCGGGGTTGAAGACTGCTCCTGGAAAAACAACAAAATGTTTGTTTCCATCATGTGCAAAATGCCATTAAATTGCAAAGGTAGATAAAAAAGAAGAACCCAGGTGGACCTGTGATATAGCTGGAGGTGTCTTTGGCTCCTTTTCTTTTGAAGTTTTATCCATGTCACCACTACCCATGGTTTTATACAAGTACCCTCTAAAAATGTACACTAAACCATGCTGCATCATCAGAAAACTTGCGTTACAAGGCAGCTAATAAGATGTTTCTCACCCGCAAAACAGACAACAAAGTCCCACTGCTCAAAAGTAAAGATTTATATACAGAACTTTCTCCCAAGATAAACCATACAAAGGGTAACAAAAATATTACATTTATAGATTGTACTGGAAGTAAATGAACCAATAATACATTACTCCTTCATTCATTCCCAATTAAAGTAAACCGTCTAAAAACATTTTTTTTAAATCAGTTTCCGATCTTATCTAAGAAACTAGCATTGGCATATAACTGATAGATTCTGTTCAGCTAAAAAAACACCACTCCATTAACGTCTCTTAAAAATGACTTGGCAGCATGCATAATCAGGACCAGAACAAACCACATAACATTAAGCAAAAATTGAATTCATGCACAAAATTTAGCAATATATAGAATCCAGCTCTTGTCCAACAAAGGAAATATTTCAATTACCGCTCATAAAGAGAGCGAATCGGCAGAAGGAGAAGAAGAATCAGAATATGCCGCAATTAAACAAATGGAAGCGACAATGGAGACTAGAAATAAATGGTATGAAAAACAAAATTCTTCCGTGACACGTAGGTCAATCAGGCATCTATTTTAGGAAATATCAGAGCAGGAAGGTGATCTTCCACCTTAGAAGATACGATAAGATGAGTAGGGAAGAAAGAATTGAGGAGAGCTCGGATTAGGGTTTTTGTTTGGCTTCGGCTCGAGATTGTTCGGGCGTGTTCACTTCCTCACGGAGAGGAACGTATAGGTCGTCGTACGGTGTCGCTGTCCTGTGAGATTGTCGTTCCCATTTTGCACCGCAGATGTGAAATCCCCATTTTCTCCGTCCTCGCCCATTGGCTTTTCGATATCATTAATTATTATATCGCTATAATAGCTAATTCTTAGAAAACAGTGGAAAAATGTTTTTACATAAATCAGGATAAGTATATAAAAGAGTTTTATCTTGACTCTACTTATATGCACCATGAAAAAAAATGTATCCAAACAGGCACAATTAAGGTGTATGTAATTCATTTTTTAAAATTTCACTTCATTTTTCAAGAAAGCAATGTTTATCTTATGTGCTACGGATTAAGGTAATTTGAAAAAAAAATATACTCCATATTTTATAAGGGTTTAAATTAAATCACTTGCTACCTATATTTACTCATTTGTGTCCCATGAACTAACACTAAATAGTTAGTATGGCTTTAAAACAACCAAATAAGAAGTATTTTTTAATCTGATAATAAGAAGTATTTAAAGCTTAAAAAGTTGAATAAATTGCATAATTAATGCATATATTACACGTTCCTCTTTAAAATATTTATATATTATTTAATTATCAATAAGTTTATAAGCTAATAAAATAATTTTAAAATAATAAATATAAATATTTTTTAAATAATTTATTCAACTTTCTCCCTAAAACCTCGTCTATCAAATGGATGATGGCGGAGAAATAGATGGGCCTTACCAGCAAGCCCATTGATCGAATTTAGGGTGAAGCAAATGAGGTCGCCACGTCCGCTTCCATCAGCGTTAATGTAAATCTCAAAACCAATGGAAACTTGGTAGAGTTGGTAAGGGCTACTATCAGCATTCCTCATGGTGAGAATTCGAACCCTGGGGAGTGACAGCCACGATAATTAACGCAACCTCAAAGAGGTTGTCCCATCGGTACCTCGCTACCACCGTAAAGTCTCCTCGCGTGGGGTCAGGATTAGTCTGGGGCGGGCAATAAACCCAGGATACCGGATAGTTTATACAAAAAAAATGTAAATCTCAAATAATTCTTTTTCAACGTTGTTAAAGTTAAATAAATTATTTTAAATTATATATTTTAAAATATTTATGCATATCAGTATCATATTAATTTATAAGTTATTTAAATTAACTCGAGAAAAAATGACAGGGTTGAGTTTATTTTTGTTTCAAAAATTTTTGTTTAGAAGCGATTAGCACTCTGAAGTTTTTCTTTCGTGCAATTTTACATTGAAAATTTAAAAATAGAGTAATTTTACCCTAAGTTAAGAAACTTTAATAGTCAAATGTTTGTAGATGTTATATAAGCAAGTTTAGTTAAAGTTAACGGTTAAACTTAATATTCTTTAACGTTAATAGTGATATTGATGATATTTTAAACTTTTTTGGTGATATTGCTCTTATTTAAAACATTTAGGATAGTATTGCTCAACAAAAAAATTTCAAGTGATGAGCGCTTCTAAACGAAAACTTCCAAGGGCAAAAATGGACTTTAACCCAAAATATAAAGAAAAATTAATTTTGTAGTCCTTCAACTTTTAATCTGATTGTAACTCAGTCACTTAACTTTAATTTAATGCAACTCAATCCATATAGTTTTGACTCGATTGTAACCCAATCTTTGAATTTTGACTCATCGCAACTTTGTCCCTGGATTTTTAACCATTGTATAATTTAATCCCTATATTTTAGAAAATCAATCATATATATATATAATATAAAAAGTCAGGACATAAATTATAAAATGGTTAAAATTATAAGGATTAGGGTACAGTAAGTTAACATTCAAGAACCCGGTTACAACCATGTCAAAAGTTGATGGACCAAAAAATTAATTTTTCTAATAATAAATATACTAATTTAGACTGTTTGATATATATATATTAAGAATGGAATGTATTAGCAACAATGATTGGATCTACATCTTGGAGAAATGGGGGATATGCATTTAATTTAGATATTTCTTCGCCAAAACAAGTTCACATCAGTAGAAACTGACTAAGTACACACAAACATGCTATTTGTTGTGTTCGGCTCATTAATTATTCCATATTAGCTACAGAGTACATGCACGCATGTGCGCTGAAAATCAATAATAATTAAAAAGAATTGGAAATGCTTGAAAATTTATAGCTCTCTTATCTTTAACGTAAGAGTTAATTAATTTTTTAAGATATTAAGAAAGTTAAATAATTTATAGATATGTCAAATTATCCAAATTAATTTATTTGATTTATACGTTAACATATAATCTAATCATTAATATAAGCATTTTAATATATATTACAATTAAGTGATTTATTTAGCTTTTTCAATCCTTTCAAGAAAAAATCAATTAACTTTTACGTAGGTGGTAGTACATACCAACAAGGGCCGCCCTATGTATAGTTGAGCGGGTTCAGCCGCACCCCTGACTTCCAGAAAATTAGGTATATATTAGTATTATCTGATTTATTTTGCACCTACTTATTTGTTAATTTTGAATCCAATAAATTTTTACTCAAATTCTTTTTAAAAGATATTAAGAATAAGTCTCACTTACTTTCTTAAAAAATAATTTTCACTCCCTGAATTAGGATCTGAGCCCGCCACATAATACCAAAGCAAAATTGAATGTTAAGGATAATAACCCATGTGCTTGTTCGATGGATCATTTAGAAAAGCAAAACGCTCAATAATATTTTTCCGTAAAATGAAAATATCTCTTTCACATATTCATCTCGACTTACATAAAAATACTTCTCTACTATATTTTTAGACGGGCACCGTATCTCTTCGAAGAAGCAATCGGGAGTTTCGGAATGTCAAGGATAATACATACAGAAAGCAATCCGGTGAATCCAGTAGGCAAAAAAAAAAAAGAATCCAGTAGGCAAAAGCAAAAATGGACGGCCGCGGTCAAAAAAAAAAAAAGCAAGGAGTATAAACGCCGTCGGGAGTTTCGGACGCGGGGTCATAACGGAAATGTAAGAATTGAAGGAGCATTCCACTTTTGACCGTTAGAAATATCAAAGGCCCTTTTTACTTATTTACCCCTCCTTTCTTACCCAAATTACCAACACTCCCCGTCCTTACCTTTCCCCGGACAATTATGCCCCCATCTCCTCCCTCGTGTTTTGTTTTGCCTATGCATAATTATCTTAATTATTTATTTTAAAACCCATTCTTCCTTATTTATTGAATTCGAGCTTGTTTGGATATAAGGTTGAAAATAGCTTTTACAGATTTTGAGGTAAAATCTAGGTTTTGGAGAATAGATTTTGGAAAATAGTTTTTACAGATTCCGAGGCAAAACCTATGTTTTGAAAAGTGATTTATGTTTGAGAAGTTATTAGCTTTTACGGATTCCGAGGCAAAAAAGTGGGTAGGAAAGAGGAAAGTAAGAAAGGAAAGATGAAAAAGTAGGAAAGATTTCAAACTGAAGTTTTGTAACCAAAATAGCTTTTGGGAAGAAAAAAATTTGCTTGAACAAAACCTCGATTTTAAGGTAAAACCTAGGTTTTAAAACTAAACATAAACTTCAAAAGTGGTTGTCAAACCAACCCTTAGTCTGCATGGGCTTATTTGCATTGCACTTAAAGGTGCCATTTAATTCAATATGGTTAAATTTTACAAGCTTTTGCTTACGTGATTGATTATTTTTAGTTTAAATAATTAAATTCAATATATATAATATATAATTTTTAACCAATGAAACCCACACAAGTCTCCCATCCTACGAGTGTATAAGAAGAGACCACATTGATTTTAAGAGGTAGCTTTTTCCCTCTTAAGTTTGGTATCTGATTAAGGCATCCTATCTACGTCATCTTTTATAAAATAAAATTGATGATAATACAACACAGGCTCTTTAATTTTGAACATAATTTGTTTTTTTTCCCTTCTATAATTGATGATAGTGTATGAAGATTAAGAATAATGCCCTAATACAGTATGTATGTGTATATAGTTATTTTCACTATTACTCCTTGCAATAAATAAATAGCATTATGTGATAATTATAAGAAGTTACTGTGCATATTTGGAAAACAATTTTTTCTAACGGTGCACGTAAACCAAGACAAAAGCATATCGAAATATGTAAAAAATCTTGAAATCTATAAAATTATTTCAGAATCCATAACTCATTTCTCCTAATCGATTCCTAAGCACACACATTAATAATGACTTTTCATAGACACTCGTATGTTTTTTTATCAGGGGTGATTACATTTGAAATATACTGAATGCATAGTATGAACACACTTTTAATAGAATTTGAACCTTGTTTTATATAGGGATTAACGTCTTCTTCTGCTATTAATAGAAGTTTGTTCGAGTGGTGAATGACTCAGTTATGCTCAAATGAGATCTCGAGTTCGAGTTGTAGTATATGTAGATAGCCTTAATGTTGAGAGACTCACTTATTACAATTAAGTGCTCAACCCGATCAACTCCAGATGTAGTCTCGATAAAACTCCAGTGAACTGGGTGGTAAAAAAAGGGGTTAAAGCATACTTTTAGCCATTTATGTTTGCGTCAGGTTTCACTGTAGTCCTTAAGTTTAAAAAGTGCACTTTTAGTCCTTCAAACTTAACACCGTTAGTCTCTGTTAACGGAAATTGCTGACTCATCAAACTCAACGTTATTATTTGAAATCTTTTTTTATTTTACAGAATTTAAAATATCAAATTCATTATATTATTAAATTAAAATTAAAATGTGAGTATGCTTTGTCAACATTTTATTGCACAGTCATCAATTGAATTTAATGAGCCAGCAATTTCCGTTAAGGAAAACTAACGGCGTTAAGTTTCAGGGACTAAAAGTGTACTTTTTAAATTTAAAGGATTAAAATGAAACCTGACACAAACATAAAGGATTAAAAGTATAATTTTTTAACCTAAAAAAAATTAAATCGCTGCCAACTCTGTAGTGGCGAGTTTTGTTACTGGGAATCGACAATTTCTAGAAACAACTAACTGCCTTTTCTTCATAGTTAAGTTGAAAAGTAAGCATATGATTCAAATTTTCAGATTTAATGAGAAGCATAATCCTCTTTATTGGCACGATAAGAGGCTTTGCCACTTTTTTTACTACACGATTGAGTCTTGGTCAATTAATCACCCTACTTTTGCTTTATTCTTTTATCCTCAAGTTATTTTATTTTTTTGGTGGGTCATTTTTAATATCCTGTGTGGATATGACGACCCTACTACACATAATTAAATATATTGGTAAATTCGATTCTTTATAAATAAGCAAAGGTCACTTTTGAGCTGTAACAAAAAAAAACTTCCACATACATACGTAGCGTAACATCATAGGAAAATGACACAAAATTCACACACCAAATATTTGAGATAACTGCTTCTAATTGGGTTCAAAAATATTTTTTAATCATACAATCATATGAAAAATCCCTATTTTTATTGCATATAATTGAATGATGAAGTTCATCATGTTACTTATAATTGAATAATAAAATTCAGGAGCGGATAAGCATTTCCACATAAACAAAATTTTAATTCGATCCCATACGATGGCCGAATTTTATAAGCATAAAATGGGAAATTTGCCATTATGTCCCAAATAAAAGAATTAATAAATAAAATATCTCAAAAAATTAGTAAAATTACCATCAGTTCTCAACAGTAGCTGATTCGGTTGTCATTAACAACTTTACCGGCCATCAATAACAACCGAACTAGCCACTGTGAGATTTGATGGTAATTTTATTAATATTTAGAATTTTTTATTTATTAATTTTTCTTATTGAGATATGGTAGTAGATTTCCCAACAAAACGCACACATCAGCGATAAGGGAAATATTATCTTTTAAAATATATAAAAATATAATTAGAAATCTGTAACTACCGCGGCATATTCAAGAGTGGCGCATCTCATAATATCCATGAGCAGGAAAGGGCATTATTGTCCAAAGAAAAAAACCTCAAGTTTGATTCAGCTGACACGCCAAGAGCAAAAAAGCGAAGAGCGCCTTCCCCTAAATGCTCCTTATAATGGCCCGCGTTTTAATGCAAGTGACATTTATTACATTAGACGCGCCAAATTAAACCCAAACCCCAACCTTCATCTTCTTCCTCGTGGTCGTTGTCTTCGATTCCTCTCTCTCACTGGTTCTTCTCTTCTTCACAATCATTTCGGGTCGTGTATACTTGTGTATATCTGAGAGATCGAAGCAAAGAAAGCGGAAGAGTCTGAGAAAAAAGCGCAGAGACATCAAGGCTTAAATTTAGTCTGTGTGTGGATATATACATGGATCGCTTACGTTGTTTTGGGAAAATTCCCAGAACTCATCGTTTTCTCTCTTATTGCTGCTTCGTATTCCTCTTCTCTGTCTCCTTATTCCGCAATGCCGCGTCGTCGTTTAATCTCACCACCACTCCCTTCGACGACGCCTATTCTCCTTTGTTCGGCGACGGTAACGTCGTTCGCTCTCCTGATGGCAGCGGCGTCCGTCTCCTCCTCGATCGCTTCACTGGTAATTCCATCATTTTCACAAGCTCTGTTTGCTTCTGTGTGTGTGTTCTGATGGTGATTTTCTTTGTCTCGTCGTCTTCGATGAAACAGGTTCGGGCTTCATTTCCTCCAGCATGTACCAGTATGGATTCTTCAGCGCAAATATCAAATTGCCTTCGGATTATACAGCTGGCGTGTGTGTCGCCTTCTACGTATGTTTTGTCAGTTTGTGTGCATAATATTTACTATTTATTTATTAATAAGGTTTTCTGGAGTCTGGTGAATATACGTTAGATTATTGTTGATCGGGAGTAGTGGGAAATACGAAGACACAGCCTGAAACTAAATTAAGAGTAATGCTGATTTGCAATTTGTTATAACAGACATCAAATGGCGACGTATTCGAGAAGACTCACGACGAATTGGACTTCGAGTTCTTAGGCAATATTGGAGGAAAACCATGGAGGTTTCAGACGAACTTGTACGGCAACGGAAGCACACATCGTGGCCGTGAGGAGCGGTACCGTCTCTGGTTCGATCCGACCAAAGAGTTTCACAGATACAGCATTCTCTGGACCCCAATCAATATCATGTGAGTCTCATCATCTTAATTATTTCTCTCTTTTTAATTGTAATAATTATAAATTTAAATTCCCGAATATGTGTGTGTATTAATCCCAAGTGAAAGCTGTTATGGGTAAATGTGGGCGGGTGGTTTGTTGCTTTAGAGATGTTTTGGGATGTTTGATTGATCACAGGTTTGTTTGCGCTTGTTTAGGAAGCCATTCTTTCCAACGGTACATGTAAGTCGAGATAAAATCATCTTGAAATCTGTAAAAATCATCTTGAAATCCGTAAAAACATCTTAAAATTCCCAAAATACCTCAAAATCTGTAAAATTCATTTTCCCAATAGAGTTCTCAAACAAGCACTAGACGTTCCGTGAGAGCGTTTGGAATTGCGTGTGGGCCACTTCTACGACTTGTGAACCATCAAATTGATGGCCAATACTAGTTTTCAACTTTTCATTGCCGGAAAGACTGGCTTTAACTTTATTGATCCTTAATACAGTTCTTTCAGTTTTTTGGCTAATTTTTAAATACGCATGTACACGTGTGTGGGTGGGTGTATGCCTTGTGGAAATTATGCGTATGTTCACAAGTTTTAAAGAGCAGAAAAATCACCATCAAGTCTCTATAAATTATAAAAATTATGTTAAACTTTTATGGGGTTGGGTTAGATTAATCAAAAATGAAAAAATATCTTCTTTTCCTACTATTTCTTAAATTTCAATTTAAATCATTAACGTTGCAATTAATCTAATTCAGGCTTCATAAGATTTCAATTCAATTTCATGATTCGATGGTGATTTTTTATTTCTTGGAAGCTATAACTAAATTATCCTAATTTTTTTGGTAATTTATACACTTTTTGAAATAACTATCTTATACAAGTTGTATTTCTCACGTAAACTTTGTGGCTTATCACTTTGAATAGTATATACTGTATACATGTGATATCGGAGTATTCTTCCTTTTTCTTTTTGTTTTTTGAGTGTCATATATATATAACCCACTCACACACGCATCCACGCATCACGGTCCTTGGTATTGACATTTGACAGAATTTTCAAAGCTTTTGATAATTGGTTGTGGGGGCAAACGTTGAATAGATTGAGGGGGTAATGGGCAAAATATTGATTCTTAATTTTGCTATACTCCTAACACAAGTGAATTGGCCGCTTATGTGGTTCTAGGATATGGCTGAATAATTTTATTCAATTCCTTCATTGCAATTTAATTTCTTTTCACATGTATTTGGAAGTTGACAACAAATTGAAAAGGGTATATTGATCCAATTGGTGGACCTAGGCTTGTAAAATTATTTTCATTTGCACTATGAATAAGTATGTGAACTTGATTCTTCAGTGCTTTTAATACATGGCGCATAGCTATGTGTTAGATTACCAAACTAAGCTAGCTCATAGATTCCTGTATTGTTTGGAAAACTTTTTGTCCCCACATTATTATTATTTCCTCTCATTGAATTCAAAACTAGCTGGCCCTATATTATTCTTCGCATTGGAATATATGCGTGCATGCATTTAATGTCACCAGCTTTGCTTCAAATTCCTTTTTATTTTTTAAAGGAAGAAATTATATTAGCTGAGTTTGGTATTTTCTAGAGGCTGAGAGAGATCAGTTTTGGAATATCATCTCCAATAATTTGTACTCCTCCAGTGCTTTTTATATTTAACAACTATCTAAAATACATAAAATAAATTAATTTTTAAAATTAGTTAGAATTAATGATGGTGTATAAAATATTGATATAATCATTTTTACTTATATACCTTTATCTATGATGATTGTAAGTGAGCATTAATAAGTAAAATAAAAAGATTGGGAGAGAATGAGTAGGAAATAAATGGGAATGATTCATAACACAAAACGTGTGCTTGATCAGCGTCACAAATTTTAAAAGTGTAAACAATATTTCATGCATTTTCTCTCTACTCATTCTTTTTCCCCGGTGTTGACCTCTGAAACTTGAACTTGCAGATTCTACATAGACGAAGTACCGGTAAGAGAGGTACAAAGAAGTGAAGAAATGGGTGGTGATTACCCATCAAAGCCAATGTCACTATATGCAACCATATGGGATGCTTCAACTTGGGCTACTTCAGGTGGTAAATACAAAGTAAATTACAAGTTCGCTCCTTTTGTATCAGAGTTCAAGGACCTCGTAATTGACGGTTGCTCCGTCGACCCCATTCAACAAGTCCCCACTGGTGCTTGCTCCGACCGCCACGCCC
>JANTPZ010095835.1:0-42907 GCA_025593235.1 Vachellia pachyceras | reverse complement strand
ATAAATACAACCAGATGATCCAGTTCTTTGCTCTTCTGCAGAATTCCCTGATAAGATCAGAAGCTACAGCTGATCAGCTAGCCAAAAACAACCACATTTTGGAACTTTCATATGACTTCTTAAACTTTGACGATGTCTTCTCCGTTTACGAGGAGCTCAGAAATAACAGAGACAGTGAGAAAGCGATAAAACCGTATGAAGATGACATGGACAAGAGGTCAAACTCATCCTCTGACTACGATACTGGTTTGCAAGTTGTCAGAGTCAACCAAGAGGATTGTGACAAGTCTCCTGATACAGAAGTTACTGGTGCGGTATTGAAGAGGAAAGCTTCCTGCAGGTCTGAATTAAGGCCAAGCTTAAGTAATGGAAGAACCAGTAGCGCAATTGGAGGGGTTTTGTGTTCATCGGAAGGTTCAGGCTTCAGGAACTGGAAATCAGAAACCATGAATCCACACATAACTCGAGCCATGAAAGGCTGCATGGAATATTGGCCACGAGGAGGGGTCCCAAAAAGCAACCTGAAGGCTGTGTCTCTAGACGCAAGAGTGAGAAGCCAAAGGTCTCAGTTGCAACACATTCTCAAGTCCAAGGCTTAGAATCATGTCAAGCACTCGTATTTTTTAACGAGAGTTATTGATATATGATTATTCGTATGAGGAAAGCAAGTTTTGGTAATTGCAATGTGGAAAACTAGCCCTAAATTGATTTGTTTTTGTATTTTCCATTTTGCATTCCATTCATGTTGCTGCACTCGGATCTATAGATGTGTATCAAAGTTCAAGGAAATGGTGATAGCGCCGTCTTACACCGTTAAATTCTTTCATGAAATTAAATTAAAGTAATTTATACTTTTTGAAAACTTTTTTTTCATTCATATCATTTATAATATATATCAAATGGGCCTTCATGGTAAGTCCAAAGTTGTGATTGTGGAAGCCTACTTTTTGTCACTCGCGGATATGGTTCTGGACTAGCTTGCGCTTTGGCCCCATGTCTTTTTTGTACGTTTTTTTTAGTTATAGGACCAAACAATTATCGATGTAATTTAAAGGGAAGATCGAAGCTGCAACCTTTTGTTTTTGGTAGGGGTGAGCAACGGGAGGGCTGGACAGCCCGTGCCCCAACCTGTAGCCTGCCCGTTAAAGTTACACGGGTACGGGCTAGCCCGTACCCGTGCCTCAACCCGTTTATCAATTCTTAAACGGGCTATAGATATACGGGCGGGTTTTAACGGGTAATGGGCAGCCCGTATAAAAAGAGAGGGGAAAAAAGCTTGATCCCATCATGATTCATGGTAATAGACCATTACAACATAGAAATTTCACTTACACATCAATATAATACTGTTACTACTACACACTTTCACAGAAAGACAAGTTGTAAAAAATAGAATATATAGAGAGATGCCACATGTTGTGAACGTTCCTATTGTTCTCAATTTTGCCACCAAGGTAAAACAATCCAACGCAGTAAACATTTAACATAGAAGCAATAAACTGTATAAAGATAGAGACTATCTTCACTTATGGAATGGTAAAACAATCCAACGCAGAAGCAATAAACTGAACAAAGTTCTGTAATAATTAATATACAGATGGAATGGTCCTTACCCACCATTGATGCCGACATCTTCACTGCTAATTCAAAAACATACCCCTAAACTGTGAGAAGATATTATATATACCATGCATTGAGAACTGAAGTCTGGCATCCCCCTTCTCATCTTCTTCATCAACCCTGGTTCAATAACCCATACACCATCATCATAATCATCAACATACGCTTAGCTCCCCTGCTGCCCAAGAAAAAGCTAAGCTAAAATCAATTGACAAAAAGCGAAATCGAAATTTTTACTTCAGTAAAGGTAAAAGACAGAATACATAAACCAAGTAAAATAGCATCAGTATAAACAGAGAACAAGACCCCATTTTGAAACATAAATTCAACAACGGAAAGAGACCTGTTTCAGCAAATTCGTCATTGGCATAGATTTCAAACAAGGCAAAGCATGAATTGAGCTAAAATCCAAAATACAATTATCAGTTATCAATAGATCAAAAGCATACACCCCCTAATACTACAGCCATAGGGCCTGCTATGAGTAAGTGTATATATACTTACTATGACACTAAAACCAGTTACAAGACAGAGAAATACAGCAAACTAAAACCATTCATTATGTTATTTAATATCGCAGTTCAAGCATTTTCTACGCAGCCATACATAGTCCATCACTTACAGCTCTGGTCTCGTAAAGTCGGAACTTCTCCAGGGCGTAGGAATTGGCATCAAACTCGGACTCATTAGAGGGGTGAACTTTGGTGGAATTGGGTTTTGAAGCATTCGATTTCGCCATTATTGCATAATGGAGTCAGGAATTCAAACCCTAGCTAACCAAGCTTACGATTCATCGCCTTCGCCAATGAAGCAGCTCGACGGAAGACACCAGTCGATGACTGGGTTTGAAAACCCACAAACACTGACTCCACCATAGCTTCAAAGACGCAAATCGACGAGAACCCATGACTACGAGCTGACGACTGGATGACTAGAGGAGAGGCAAATCGAGAGTGGGTGTGGGACGAAGACACTGAGACAGACGAACGTGGCGTTATGCTTCAGCTAATCAACTTCAACTCTTAGCTAAGCTCGGTAGTGGCGAACCTCTCAATCTAGGGCAGCAGGGCACGGGAGTCGGGAGCTGGTACCGGTGAATTCGAACTGGAAGCATCAACATCAAGCATTTCGCATTTTCACCATTTGGGGATAAGGCAATTTGGGTAAGGGCAGGGGTAGAAGGCCACGGCCCACGGGAGGCATTTTGGGCCCCAAACTTTGGGCCATTTGGGGATGGGGCTGAGGCTTCCTTTTTTGAAAAAACTATATATAGATATATATGGGTGGGTACGGGCAGCCCGTTGGCATGCCCGTAGCCCGCCCGTGTATTATTTATATGGGCGGGTTTTTAACCCACCGTGACGGGCCACCAACGGGCGGGCCCAATGCGGGGAATTTTCACGGGTTCCGGGCGGGTTATGCAGGTTCCGGGCTTTGTGCTCCCCCTAGTTTTTGGGTGCTTTGGTGCCACTGACCCATGAGGTCATTGTCATTTTTTTAATGTAATTCACCTAAACCTAAGAAACACGGATAATTTTTTGAAGTTAAAATATATTTAATATTTTAAATTTACATTAAGTTTAATTTTAATCCTTTAAGTTTAAAAAGTACAACTTTAGTTATTTATCGTTAACAACGTTAGTTTTACTTAGCGGAAAATAAAAATTCAATCAGTATTCTGCAATTAAATTATGTTAAAATATACTTAAATATTTATTGTCTAATATACTTATTTTTATAGTTTAAAATTTAAATATATTTTATCATTATTTAATATAGAATTACTATTTAAATGTGTTAAGGCATAATTTTCTATTAAATAAAACTAAGCGTTAGTAATAAATGACTGAAAGTGCACTTTTCAAATTTAAGGGGTCAAATTGGAATTTGATGTAAATTTAAAGGACTAAACGTGCACTTTAGCTATTTTTTAACATTTCAACCCAAAAAATTGTAGTAATAATAATATCTAGATTTTAATGTTCATTATTTGTCATTCGAAGGATATATGAAATTATTATGAGTAGCACTTATCGAGATATAAACATGAACACATGTTCATTAATTTAGAGCAGAATATTTAAATTAATGATGTCCTCACCAAAGATTTATCAAATATTTAAAGTGAGAGGAGGTTCATCAAAGATAAAATAAAATTGTGATGGAACTCCCAAAAGATTGTGTAATTGATTTCTGAGATCCTAATATACCAAAACTGGTGGACTAAACTGATAGAAAATCAATGAGCTTTCCATGCTTACCAATACCATTTCTTTTTACGACCAATGATACGTGTCTCGCTCTGGCATTTTCACGTAAGTAGATAGATTGATTCTGGATTTGAACCTTAAAATGGGGAGACAGACAGACATGCCCTATCTAAGCATGTTCCCTACTTCGTAAATGAATCCTTTTGTCTCGTCTCATAAATTTTCACTACTAGAAAAATGTCATTTAGCGATGGATTTGGCTATTCTCCGTCGTTAAATAGAAATTTTCTAATAAAAAATAGTTCTTTAGTGATAGATTTTTCTGTTGCTAAATGATATTTTTCTGGTAGTGAATTCCAACCATGCATCAGGCACAAGCTTATATCTGTTTTAATCGAAATTATTGGTGTTAGAAAAATATAATAATAATTATAATTATTTTTTGATCATTCATACCTTAATTAATTACCTATTACCTATACTACTGTATCATAAGAGAAAAAATTGTTCATTTTTAGAGAAAGTCATATACGTCCATGCAACCTTTCTATCAAGTTTTCTTCGGAATATATGAACGTGTGATTATATTGTAGGATATATCCCAAATTATCAATTAGTCTTATGCTAAAAGCGATAATGTGAAGAATGAAAGTAATGCTAGGAAAGAATATGTTGTATGCAGCACGAAAACATTAGTGGATTTTTCGGCTTCTCTTCGACGTTGCACTCATCTTGGTGACAGCAACCCCTGTAAATAAACGGTTAATCTGAGTCGCGTCCGAGGACACTGTCCTTAAGAGTTATTCCACGACTACCGGTAAGTAAGTTGCGGCACTCTCCAGGATTAAACGGATTCTTCCTGCAAGGACAGGGTGAACAGAACTAGCGGAAGGTAATAGAACTCAGCAAACAAAGAGAATGGAAAAGGAGGACAATGCTCGTTCGTTGTGTTCCAAACTTCTCATTCGAAAGCCTTTATATAGGCCATTATTGTCAACATTGTTCATAAAAATAAATTTTCAGTTTTAATATAATAAATGCGTCGGTTTTATATTGAGCCATAAATTATCATGATGACGCAATTAAAAACCACATTATTGCATCGGTTTTAATGTTGGCAATAAAACAGAATGAATACATTTAAAATAACATTTAACTTGCACATAAAGGGTAAGGGAAAATTGCCGGATTTGTCTCCAGTGGCATTTATCATGTGCAAGCTCTTTCCTCCTCTTAATCCCAAATAATGTGTGACCCTTCCTTTGACATACCAACACACAAAATTTACAACAATCCCCCATATGTGTCAAAGGAAGTACCTTTAGCTGAGTTACTCACATGAGTATAACCATTTCGAATCTAGTGTCTTTCGACTATGAACTAGACCTAGATCAATAATTCTTAGTACACAGATATGTCAATGAAACGTACGTTTCTATGAACCAACAAATCTTTGTTATGTAATAAAAGCCTTATTGGTCAGAATATACCCCCACATTTCCTGCTGTTATCGGCGATTTTGTGCTTTAAACGATCGTGCGCGTGCCTGGTGCATAACGAATGCTTTAGAGATTTCGCCACGATCTCATAGGAGCGGCCCCACTTCACATTAATCTAGGTGATTTCATCAAATATATCAGCAATGAATATATCATCCATAAGGACTATGAAATCATTAAGAGCTTTGCTCAGCCTCTCCAACAATGCATTCTAGCATTTTCTCAAACCATAGGAAGGTACTAAAAATAATTTAGTGCTAGCAGAACTAACGAGTGACTTGTTCTTAATCATATGAACCTTCTTCATGGGATCTCCAATCACAAAGGTTGGGTTACCATCACTGTTAATTTCAAATTGGCTTAAGTCCCATTCCTCTCGATGTTTCAATAATTTGTTACTTCCCTAGGGGTTTTGTTGATGGATCCACTAGGTCAATTTTGACCTCACAAAATCGATTGAGATAACTCCATTGTAGCATGCTATATCAAATTGTATCTCAAACGATATTTATTGGTACCATTGTTCTATCTACAATGGATATTGCCATTTGGCAATCACAAATCATCGACATAAAAGTCGGATTCACACAAAAATTTTGCCAATAAGTTTTCAACAACTTAGGCATATAATATCATTCAATTTCAGAGTAATAAACTCTTATTCACATTGTAATTATTTCAACCACCATTAAAGGTGAATAATTATAGTGGATTTTCTCATATAAAACTGAAGTTCAATTAACATCCGTGTATTTTAATACAACGGGAATCCACTGTTCATGATACCAATATTTATGACATCCCTCAAATATTTTATTTCTCTCGTAGGACTGCATATTTATATATGCTCAATTTTCATATAGCATAAACTATATTACAAGTATTAATATTTATTTAGTAATGCAATAAATTCTCGAAATTTGTTCATACACAAATTGAGCTGCAAAAACACTTTAAATATTGTATCAATATGATAAGGAATATTTACACAATAATTCTCAAAACCAAACCATGGCAACATTTCTTAATATTATATATCATGGTAATCATGCGTACTCATGCGCATTTTTTTGAGATAGATATACATCACAAATTATGGAAATTAAAATACACTTATCTTTAGATAAATATAATGATGAAATTTTCATACCCATATATTGCTTATTTCAAGCAACATAAAATTTAATAATTCAAAAACTTGGTCTCCATAGCAAATAATATATACTCTACTTAATTCACAATGCACCTTAATATTATTAAAAAGAGGCAAGCAATTTCATGTAATTATACAACCATAATTTTATTTTACCAAAATGATTGTATGGTACCCACATACAATGTTACTATGCACCCCTACACTTTTAAATATTTCACATATTATAATTCTAATTAATTTGAATCTCACCCCATAATATCTTTCCATTCTAATTAGATTAACATAAAATACAATCAAAGCCGACCCAAGTTTTCTTGTTACAGAGGACATCCGATTACATTTCTAGTAAGATAACCAATCACAAATTCAGCCTTTTAATTATTTGCTTGCAAAAAATATTCTAATTTCATTTGGTATGCATAAGCTTTCATAAGTTATCAATTCATTCAACATACAGCAAGCGTGCACGGACATGTGATGGCATAAATACAGGCATGTTAATGGATTAAAAATCCAACGATAATAAAGTCACATATATATATTTGCATTATAATGAACTTTAACCTTCATCCTAACTGAACAAAAGAATCCTAAGTTACTGCATGCAGTAATTTATTGAATATGATGGTAGAGTCATACCTTAGCGTTCAAATTCAAAGTGAAAACGCAAAGCAAATTCATGGGCACATGATCCACTTAATTATGGAATTTTAATTCCAATTTACAAGTGAAGCCAACGAATTTAAACATAATGAATTCCCTCAGTAACCATGCAACACTGCCATATCTAAATTTAAGAAAATTAATCAATGTTATCAACCAATACAAATTGAAGTCAAATTATTCCCTTGTAGCATGTATATTCCTGATAACAAAGATTAGTATAGTCAAGTATAAAATAACTTTCTAAATTTCTACCACTTAATTCATTTTTGGCGAAGAATTTCAATTACTTGATTCATTTTTTCATTTGATAACTTTATATTACTGAATTGAAACACTCCACAGCACCAATCTCATAAAAACCCAACAGACCACATTCCCTGGGTAACATATTTATGGGCATAAATTATAGGTGCACTAAAGGATTTACTATTTGGTATGCATGTTAAAGTAATGAAACCAAATTCAATAACCGAAAAACCTCCGGCCAAAACGTATTCACCAACATGCGTGAAGGTAATTACTAACATAAATAGGCTTGGTAGTTGATGCTTACAAGCTACGGCATGGGTGAGACAGTACATTTCTAGCATAATATAATTTGGTCCATCTTTTTTTTTTTTTGACATTTATTTTTACTCTTCCATAATGCATCTCTTAGATCTTGCTATCTTCTCACTCTCTGGAAAGCAGATAAATTTATATTTGTTTTTTTTATTTCTCAATACAAGCAAGAACCCACTGCCATATATATATATATATAAAGATGCACACTTTAGCACACTACATAATCATATGATTGTTCATTACCATAAGAGGCTATTAATTACTTACTAAAACCAAATCAATATACTCATTAACCAGAGCAATAAAACCTCTAACGGATAGGAATTCAATTCACCAATGGGTGTAATATTAAAACATTTTTTTAATCAAGGCACCATGGAATAACTCCATAAACTTATAGATGCATGCCTTTTACCCACATTAAAATGTTTTTTTTTCAATGCTAAATGTCAATAGGCATTTCTATCAGTCCTAATATAAAAAAAAACGAAGCCAAGTTCCCTAAAGTTATATACTCTATAACAATGTAGTTTGGTCTGTTTCAGAATTAGCATACCAAAGATAAATTCATTTTATCAAGTAGAAAACAGACAATACATTATAGCTCGATATTGCTATCAAGCAGTTACTTCTTAAAATGATAATTCCCTACCAGCATGGAATTGGACATAGCACACGACCTTTTGGGTAAGTTGGGAAATTTTACTTCATGAGTGCAACACATACAGTAATTGCGCAAAAGTCCCAAATATCAGAAGCCCACAACAGCCGAAACATGTGGCATTTGGAATATAGCAAATATGAAGGCCTTACCTTCAATGCCTTTAATGATTATCATATCGGTGAGGAATAGGAGGCTTGTGATACTGAACTAACTCTGAGGCTGCGTTGACGTTCACCTCTTTGAGCTTAGCCATTGCCAAATCGTGATTAGCACTTCGTTTTCTCTTCCTATCTAAGGAATCGTGTGAGTGCAATGACACCGCTATCTCTCTGTGACCCTTTTGCTTGGAACTCTACATATAAACGCAGTGTCTCTGAGGTCTTAAGTAAGTCTGATCAAAGAGGCAAATTTGGTACTTGGTATTCCCAATCACCTGGCCTGCCTAAGCATATAAATATGCCTTCTCACTCAGTTTCTATCATGAACGTCATCAGACCTACTGCCTCAATACACATTTTCATCGGATTCACATTTACCACCAATTTGAGCCATCGCTCTACGTGGTCGTGCCCTGAGTACCACTGACTCAATTCTCATATCATCCCTGGCTTCTACAATCACTAGATGTTTGTGCCAAACTTAGTTTAGCACCTACAATATTGCCTTTTCAATATTGCTACAAAAGCAGGATCATTGTCATTTTGGCAATCTTCTCTATCATAAAGTCTCAACAAATGTCTTGAAATGAGGTACAAGTAAAAATGTGAGATCCAACACAATATTCTTAAACAAGAGGAAAATACCAAAATAAAAATTTTAAATTAGGACAAAGTTCAAGGGTCTCCTTATTTCACTATTGAAGAGAGCCATAGCAAATAATGCTAGAATAGCTCTTAAGATTGTTGTATGCAGCACGAAAACATCAGTGGATCTTCTGGCTTCTCTTCGACGTTGCATTCATCCTGGTGGCAGCAACACCTACAAATAAACGGTTAATCCGAGTCGCGTCCGAGGACACTGTCCTTAAGAGCTATTCCGCGACTACCGGCAAGTAAGTTGCGGCACTCCCCAGGATTAAACAGATTCTTCCTGCAAGGACAGGGTGAACAGAACTAGCGGAAGGTAATAGAACTCAGCAAACAAAGAGAATGGAAAAGGAGGACAATGCTCGTTCGTTGTGTTCCAAAATTCTCATTGGAAAGCCTTTATATAGGCCATTATTGTCAACATTATTCATAAAAATAAATTTTCAGTTTTAATATAATAAATGCGTCGGTTTTATATTAATCCATAAAGTATCATGATGACACAATTAAAAACCACATTATTGCATCGGTTTTAATGTTGGCAATAAAACAGAATGAATACATTTAAAATAACATTTAACTTGCACATAAAGGGTAAGGGAAATTTGCCGGATTTGTCTCCAGTGGCCTTTATCATGTGCAAGCTCTTTCCTCCTCTTAATCCCAAATAATGTGGGACCCTTCCTTTGACACACCCACACACAAAATTTACAACAAAATATAGCTTTCATTCCATGAACTCTCTCACTGATCACAATTATCAATTACTTAATTCCTAAACCTTTTTGACTTAGTAAAACTCAATGATTCTAACTCATTGAGTTAAACCAAGAAACTATAGAATCCAGGCCACATTTGTTTAAATTCAAAATTCAGAAGTTAAAACAATAATTAAGACAAAACTCTTCAGGGACGAAAGTGTTATTTTTCTCAAATACTATATTCACAAAGAAAACGAAAGAAAGAATACAGTAGTGGGTATAAGCCTCTCCTTTTTTAAAAAAAAAACACAAGAAACAGGAGGGGTTTCGTGAGACATGTGATTTTACTTTTACTTAATCACTGATTGCGTAGACTCTATAAATATAGAGTTTTGATATTATGATTAGTGTGAAAGAATATGAAATTCTCGCCAATGTAAAAAGAGATGATAACATGAGCCTCCCTCTAGAATAAGGTTAATAAGAGTCTTTCTTAATAAATTTTTAAAAGTTCATATTTAGTAGTCACCCCTAGAAGGATAGATTTATCTCTTATAAACAATCATTGTGTGAGTAATTAATGAAATGCTTATTGATTTGTTAACATCATCAATTGTTAGAGTGATTATATTCTCAGAGAAGTGAAGTTCGATTCCGAAGATAAGCATTGGTTAGAGGTACATATAAGATAAGCATTGGCACAAGTGTTGTAACATATGTGTGAGTGTGCAAAAGATTAGGATGATAGTGAAAAATCATCATCAAGGTCGAGAATTGAAACATCTTTAATTGTTGGCCATACCAATAATTACAAACACTTGCCATTAATAACCAATTGCATTGCTGATTAGATCTGTCTCCCTGGGACCATATTCTGGGCAAATAAATTTCTTTCAAATTTTGCTCAGCTCGGCACAAATCTTATCAACTTTTTTAAAAGAAAATGAATCCATCACATATATATAATTTAAAACTGATATATATATCCCATCATACTACGTATGCATAATGGTGTCGTATCAGATATAATAAGAAACACAAAAACAAACTTGCTTATCAGAGAAGCCCAGCTGGGTGCATTTAGTCGTGTCAAATCAGATGTTCAAATCGGGAAATAACTCATTCACATACAAATTATTGCTTCCAAAATATCGTACGGAGTATTCTTATAATTTATTATGCATGTTCCTTACATATTGAAATGCAACTATTTATCAGAATTGTATTATTATATACATAGAGACACGTTACTTTTTAAGCTATATCTGAAAAAGTAAGAAGAAAATGTGCACTGTGCCAGAATGGAATTACTTCAAGGCCTCCCAATTAAGGAATAGAAAGCAAGTGATGAGGATGGTAGTGACAGACTGACAGGTGACTGACCTACATACCCTTAGGCTAGCCGGGCGGTTGAAACCACACTATAGGCTATGAATTGTGCAGATCAGTGAATTGTGATCGGTTGCTTCGTTTTAATATAAACTGGGAAAGTCTCTATGAGTCACACACCAAGGGTAGTGAGTGGAATTGTGAGTGGTGTAGCTAGCTTGCTTTATAGATACATATAGCTTTACATGGAGATTTTAATTAGGGAAGTGACTAGAGATAGAGTTAGAGAGGGAAGTAGTTAGGTTTGTATCACGTACAAATAGCTTATAGATACATATAGCTTTTACATGGACTGTATGATAGATGCTGACATCTTGTTGAAGGAAACTCACTCCAAAAGCTTTCTGCCGCTTATTCTCTGGCATGCACCTCCAAGCTGCAGGGAGCAGTTCGTGTTTGATCAATCTTTTGTAAGGAGTATAACCTCAAATTTCGGCTGGTTTTACCTTTCATTTCCTTTCCTTTTCAAACTTTGCTTGCCATTGTAATAAAAAAAAAAGAGAGGGAAGTAGTTGGCTGACCTCGTATTAGCAGCAACGCATGTATAATATTAATAAGATTCCTATGTATGGGGATGGCATTACAACAACCTAGCTAACAGGTACACATGTCACACACCCTGATCGATCACAAGACATGGGCCAAATATTTACTAACTAAATTTTTTTAATATTATTTAACTAATTATGTGGATCAGAAAAGAAACAGGGTTGCAGATCATGTTTGTCCCTACAGAATGGAGATCTTGGTTAGGGACTAGGGGTACGTCTACTGTTAAAAAAACAGCACAATGTCTTATAATGAACTCAACAAGACTATAAATCTCATAAATTAAAAACTCTTGATTCTTACTTTCAATATGAACATGGACGAATGTGTATCGATCCTTTAGCCTTTGAGAATTTTAAGTTAGGGGTGCCAATAGTCATCATAAGAATAATTAGCTCGTGGGAAAAAATTGAACTAAACGAGGGTACGTACGTGCTTGATGTTTCACTTGATTAATTGAGATGTAAAAGATAATAGTATAATTAAGCCACTTTTGATTTGATAAATTAATTTAAAGTGAGATTCCTCTAGAGAATTATTCATTCACTACTATAAAAATGCCATTTAACAATGGAAAAATCCATCGTTGAATGACTATTTTTCATCAGAAAGTTTCCATTAAGCGATGAAAAATATTAACGACCCTTGTTTTAACAACGAAAAATAGCCATTTAGTGATGAATTTTCGGTCACCAAATGGTATTTTCTGGTAGTGATTGTGAATATGTGGTTAGGTTAAAGCGTTGGAATCGAAATTATGGTTAAGTAAAAAATTGGGTGGGAAAGGAATAATACTATCTCTGAAGTAGTTCTAAAAAAAATGTAACTGACGTACACAGGGTTATGACTTTAATTAATTAATTATAATTAGAATGATGATTGTTTGAAGCTTTGAATTATTGATAATCAATCAGTAGAGATGGATCAGTGAAGAATTAATATTTTACGTAGCCATCCATGTGATGTGCTATGCACTAACCAATTGGAATCCGTCAATGGGCCCATGAATAGTTACAATTATCCAAATGTATATTCTTCATCTAAACAAGACAAATATTAATTTTTTTTTAAAAAAATAACTTTGTATATGGTCTTCAATATTTTGGTGACCTCATCGTAAGGGAATCTTTCAGCCCAAGAAATAATTAAAGAATTTTCATACATATCATACAAAAACCATCAATTGAAAAAAAAGCAACTATTTTTAACTTTTTAACACACACAAGACGAGACATCCATTGATTATGAGTTGCTAGTAAATAGATATTATTTAGGGAAAATTACCTAGAGGTCCCAAGTAACAGAATTGACCAGATTTCAAAGATTCATAAAATTACTATAGGGTTTCAGGACTAACTGCTGAGGTTGTCATTAACAACTTTACTATCATTCATTAACAATCTCAACAATTACTTTTGGGACTTTATGGTAATTTTGTGAATCTTTAGAATCACTTTGTGATTAATTCTGTTGCTTTGGATCTCTGGTTAATTTTCCCTATTATTTATTAGGGCATGAATGAAATGAATTTAATAATGAAAGAGAAAGAAAGGAATGGAATAGAAGGAAAAATAAGGGTGACTATCATAATGTTGAATCAAGCAGTTGAAGATAGATGAGATGAGCACGTGACACAGTGATTGGTGTCCCAAATTCTCATCCCCTTCTGAAAATAACAAATTTGGCATCCAAATTAATAGATAGCGATTGATATTGATGATAATGATAAAACCATTTTCTCCTCTCTTTCACTCCATCCAAAATGTTATCATCCATAATTAATTACCTGCTCTTCCATATTAGTATATAAACTCATTGTCACCACCGATCGACATGCTTTGTGTGAAAAGCAATATATACATAAACATGTAAATTAAACTCGAGTTTTGAGATTCTGAGTAAATAGGTAATGTTGCGTGCCCGTTTGAGAAAGATGTAGATAAGTACTTCTATATAAAGGAGATTATCTCGTATTGCGGAAAAACACTGTTGAACGTACATTTGACTTTTATAATCATTTTGCCAAACATACCATCGATTGTTCATTATGGTTACAAGTATAGTCAAATCCGTGAACTCTCATTTATGTAAAAGTTTTTTATGTCATTGAGTTACAAAAACATTAACATTTCGTCTCATTTACGTAGAAATTAGACTCACTATCGCCCATGAATTGTGATAACTGTTAAAGTTTTCATTTTGTGTATGCAGAGAGGGAGGGAGAGGGAGAGATTATGAGTAATGGGATTTCATTTGATTTTTGTGCAGGGAAAATATATGGCGTTGTGGAATTTTAGTGGTGGACTCAAGCGAGAGGGACTCATGAGAGGATATGTTCCGTTGCAGATAAAGATGACGGCCTCGATCACCTAACATATATATATATATAATTAAGAAAATGGGATTAAAGAGAGATAATATCGATGTGATGGCACCTGATGATGGATCTGGAATCTTGAATGGCTTGTTTCAAAATTAATCAATAAGCTTAACTTCGTCATCATCCGAATCTGGAATCTCGGGTTCAAAAGCCATGAGGGAATATGAGGACAGCATGCACGTATACGTGAGAACGACTTCACTGATTCTTAATGCCTCAGAGCTGAAACCCCACACACACAGATTTCTTTTAAATGTTTATTATTCTCATCACTCAGTTAATTAAGTCCACTGTCATCGTATATGCTGCACTTACATATTTAGGGTTCCCCATATTCTCCTTTTTGCTTAATCTTAAACTTGTTAAAGATTCTGATCCTGTTTCCTTCCTTTGAAAACCATCCGAAAGTTTTAAATTGAACGGATTTGTTATCACATACGAACTTGTTTGTAACAACATTTGTAGAAGTTAAATGCACATTCAATAGTGTTTTTCCGTAAAACGAGATAATCTCCTCCATATATTTACCTCGGCTTGCGTAAAAGTATTTCTTTATCGCGTTCCCAAACAATCATAATATGTAAAAACTCGTGATTATGCATGCTCAATGCCACTGATCTTCCCAATTCAATCAATTTTCATTGGCTCTATTATATTAAATGGGAATTTCATATCAAAAAATTAAAAAAAAACAAACGCACACAAACAATATTTGATTGCCAAATTTGATATCATGAAAAAGGGGCTACATATATCTAACATCTAAAAATTATGGGAATATATGCATTTAATTATTCATAAGCATGAATTGCGAAATATGAGCCACTGGCCAAGTTGGCTAAAAAAGACCAGGGTAAAGTCATGATAATTATTAACATGAAAAATTATTATGAAGTTTAAAGGAACAAAATTAATAAACGATACGTCTAATAAGTGATCAGCATGCCATTACATATTTTAATGTAAAAAATGATAATAGGATTAATACCTGTCGGTAATTTGACTCGCTTAATAACCACAAGGCAAAAGGCCTAGCATAGGATGCTTGTTTGCTACGATGGATCCAATTCAAGCCAGAACTGGGCCATGATCCATGGCCCACTTGTGCAGTTCCAAACTAATTCAAGTGGGCCCCAGAAGGGGTGGTCAAGGTGAAATCAGTGGCCCACTCCACAATTTCAGGCCCACAAAAATGAAACCAGCTCAGAGACACGGTCAAAGTGGCGGTTACTTACAGGACCAGCATAGGGTGGAAGTACATTTGAGGGGCAAAGTCGGCCATCCGGGAGAAACTTCCAAATTTGGAGTGGGCCCTTGTAGGCCTGGCCCAGGATCGAGCCCGTTGATTGCTTGGTTTGTTGGCCTTTTCCCGTGGGTCCCACGTGGTCCCTACCTTTTCCTGGACCACTCAATGTGCCTGATATTTAAAATGCCCCTCATTGGGTCACTTAGGTGGGATTAGCCGTTTGACCTAATCACAAGTTCATAATTATTACGGAATCACCACTGTTACTTGCATGAGAGATTCAATGTTATCATCGTCGTTTTGAACCTTCCCACGTCGAAGCCTTCTTTTTAAGTTAACCAGAGCTCAAAAACAACAGAATTAATCATAAAATTATCTCAAAAATTCATAAAATTACTATAAGGTCTCAGGAGGTTGTCATTAACAACATTACTAGCCTTCGATAATAACTTCAGCAGCTATTCCTAAGGCCTTATGGTAATTTTGTAAATCTTTAGATCATTTGTGATTAATTCTATAGTTTGAAACCTCTGGGTAATTTTCTCTTTTTTTTTTGTTTGGTTTTATTAAATTGTAACTGTAAATGACTGAATGAGTTTTTAAATCCTTTTTTTCCGTTCAAAAATTTACCCTAACATAACCTTCTACTCATACATCATCACTCAAATGCTAGATATCGGACATTAATAATTCAAGCTCTGCAGAAATGGGTTACGAGAAGTTTGAGGGGAAAAGCCTGATTGAAATGTGGGTATAAATTTAAAAGAAATTTACCATCCGATTCTAAATAGAGAAATTAATGAATAAAATGTCTTAAAGATTGATAAAATTACCAATAAATCTCAGTAATAGCTGATTCAATTGTCATTAACAATCTCACCAGCTATTAATAATAATCTGACTAGTTTATTTTATCAACTATTTAAATCTTTTATCTTCTAATTATTTTTGTTGAGATTTAAACCTAAATTTTCCTACGCCCACCATTCCCATCAATCACAGTGCACAGCACCAACAACAGGTAACAGTGAGAACCGAGAAGGGAAGGTAACCGTGACAACCATATGACCTTATTTTATCTTTTTGAAAAAAAGGTAGGCCCCGGCTGAGCAGGAATCGCCACGTGGTAGATGGTGAGAGGTTAATTACCCAGATGGCGAAATGGTGGTAGCCACGTGGAGTGTGGGGTCTTGATTTGATGCGGTTTGACGTCCTCCAAACATGACTGTGTGCCTCAGTCCAAGCCCAATAAATCCACCTGGATTTTCATTCTCTGTCATTAATCCACTTTGCATATTTACTTATTCTCACTTCCTCAGTCCTCACATATTCCTTCACCATTTTAAGACCCAATTTACTTCATCTCATCCGCCTTTATGACCCAACATTAATTTATTTAACCTAATATTCTGCATATATATATAAGAAATCAATTTTTTTTTGTGATTCACAAGTTAATTTGATGCCAAATGCTTAACAAAAATTCCTAACTCATTACCCAAAAACCTTCAACTAATAGTTTTTATTGCGGATGACTTCGGAATCATACATAGAACAATCAATTAACTAATTCTTTTAACTTATTTGAAACCATAAAAAAATATGTACTGCGAATTAATAAATTGCGAATTTATTTTGATGAGACAAAAATTTGCACATTTATTTTGATGCATAAAATAAATTGCGAATTAATAAAAAGGAACAACCCCATCAATGAAACTCTTATTCATCGTTTGGTACGCATAATTCATTTCGATGGATATGGATATAGAAATGGATGTGGATGTGGATGTGAAAATGGAAATGGAAATGAGGTTTAAAAATATGTTGGTATATTATAGAAATGAGGTATGATTTTTAGATGAAAAGACCTAAAAGTCCTTCTAAATTAAAAAATCTTTTTTTTAACTTTTAAAACAACCTAAAATCTTTTAAAAAATTTTTTAGATGGAATTATCTCCATGGATTTACAAATCCAAGCCTTTGAGATGTAATTGTAAATCTATGGTTTTGGTAGAATTGGCTTCCATGTGGAAGCCAATTCCATGGTACCAAACATGCATGGATATGGAAATCAATTCCATTTCCATATCCATACCTCCAAATTTCATAGTACCAAACATGACCTTAGAAGAAGCCTATCACTTTACAATATACCTACTATGTAGCTTCCACTGTCACTTTATGAATTTATTATGTGTTTTGGTAACTCTGTTTGACGTGACTTTATTTAAAATGAGATAAAAAAAATTTCACATGCTTACCTTCGATGATATGAAATCATGATTTTTAAACGGGTAAAATAAATAGAACCGGCCGAAATGTAGAGAAAATGAACCTCAAATTCAAATGAAATTCAGACGGTGGGACCAGGCCTCCGAAACAAAAATTCTATATATACACGTCCGATCATCTCCCTTCAGCTTATGTCCAAGCCTCCAATGGCACCGCAATTCTAATTTCGGCAGGCTCGCTGGCACCACACCATTCCGCTGCCTTCCATGGCCAAGGGTCGTAAATTGACTACTACTAGCCAAAGCGAGCGCTTCCTGGGAACCTACGCTGATGCTCACACCCATGGCTTTAACGCCTCTGACTCATCCGAGCTCCGAGACGCCGACGTCTGGTCAGCGGCGGATGACGCCGTCGATAAGATAGCCAGTGCTTCTTACATAGATTGGGAGCTAGGCGAAGCCTCGGAGAGCAACGGCAGCAGCTCTGCGAGGAGCAGGCGGCGAATCCCAACCCACCACGTCGGCGGTTTGTCCCAGGCGTTCGAAGACTCGGCAGACGATAATGCGACGACTTCGACGATGATTGTGCATCAATATCAAGGGCATCACAACGTGGCATCACCGCGCAGCCACCACATGGCGTTGTCGGTGCCGGTAAACGTCCCGGATTGGAGTAAAATACTGGGAGTCAATTCGGTGGACGACGGTTCCGACGACGAGGATGAATCGGAGATGGTCCCACCACACGAGTACTTGGCGCGTGAGTATGCACGGAGCCGGAAGATGGCGGCAAACTCGGTCTTTGAGGGAGTCGGGCGAACGCTGAAGGGGCGAGACATGAGGCGGGTTCGCGATGCAGTGTGGAGTCAAACCGGGTACGATGGCTAGCTACGGACGGTTCAGACAGCCGCTTTGGAAGTAATTATATGTTGTTACCACTTGTTAGCAAAGCCCAGTAATCTGAGAAGATAGTTTTTTTTTTTGGGGCCTTTAGTTTTGTCATTTGCAGGCGATGATTCGGTTGAGTTGACTCGGTTTCAGAGAATCACACTCAGCTTCGAGTGAGCCTGAAGTGCATAAATTTGAAATGGCAATTTTATTATTCTCATTAATTACTATTTGTATACAAAATTGGCGTTAGTTAAAATTTAGTACAATGGTTATTTCTTCGGCCTGAAAAGGTTATGGTTATTTCTTATTGTAGTATGAAACTATGAAGCACTCGGCAAAAAAAAGAAGAAGAGAGAAACTATGAAGTGTTTGATATTTGTTATTTTTTTTATTCACACGCATATTATACACACGATAGATACAATATCTAACTTTCTAATTTTGCCAGTAATACGTTAGTTATTATTATCAAAATCATGATCGGATGTACACTTTTTTAACATGTTATCCTGTTCACAAATTCCAGGCCATTATCGGGACAATTTCTTAGAAAGAAATTAGGAAAATCCTTGGATAATAATGAAAATTGTGTTTTTTCATGGATATGATTCATAATCATTAAGTTCGTTGATGAATTAGTGTGATTCAGATGTGCACGAATAAAGTCATTGGAGGCATCAATAAAGTGTGTGTTTGTGAATTTGTTAGTAGAAAGGAATTTACAAATTTCAAGAAGAATTTACGGATTTCAATATGATTTTTACGGATTTTAAGATATTCTGTCTTAGAGCTTGTTTGAAAGCTATTTTGAAACCTAAGTTTCACAGAATCCGAGGTAAAAACTAGGTTTTGAAAAGTAATTTATGTTTGGGAAGTTATAGCTTTTACGGATTCCGAAGCAAAAAAGTGGGTAGGAAAGAGGAAAGTAAGAAAGAGATAGAGAGAAAAAGTATGAAAGAAAAAAGAGAAAAAAGTAGAAAAGAGAAAGTATGAAAGAGAAAATCTAGGTTTCAAATCTAGGTTTTGAAACCTAGGTTACCAAAACCAGGTTCCAAACGAGCCCTTAGTTTGTATGTATCGTTAAAAATAAAGAATTCCCAAACAAACACAAAAAATGTGTACTTAATAGTGTGGGGTCGTCTGAGAAAGGGCATATGAATAATGAAGAACACTTTTAAGGATGTTGTAGAGAGATCTTTTGGTTAATAATCTGTCTATGGTTCACGATAGAGTACAATAATAACATCATTTGATCAGTGTGATCAAACCCACTTGATGGAATCAGGTTTTGTAATCATTGTTGTTAGTACGAAGTCAAACTTAATACCATAATACCATACTGTCAAGCACGCGTATTGTCTTTTTTTATTATGATCAGCATCTACCAGTAGTGCTGTGTTTGTGGATTTACTCATAACACAATGACCGAGTGTAGATGGGAAATTATATTTTTAGAAGTATGTCATTACTCACTACTAAAATGTTGTTATATTTTTTTATGTTCTACAGATTTTGTTTTTATTTTAATATTTTATACGAAAAAAATTGAACCTATTCAACAAAAAATAATCTATTGTGTCCTTGATTCATTTAAGGGGGAGAAAACTGAAAACTGAATCGTCAAAAAAGAAATTAACCAGAAAACCACATTTAAAAATGAATCTAAAAATAAAGGATGGATGGTGACAAATCAAATACAAAACAAGTAAAGGATTGAAAGCGCTGAGTTTGGGTGGTTGGCATGAAAATGACGAGAATCACATCAATTCCTGCGCATGAATGAATAAAGAAAGAAAGATATATGTACGTACCAATTAATCAGTGAAGAGGAGGGAAAATGCTTTTTTTTTTAATTAAAAAAAGAAATAAGCAATTTGTAAATATATATAGAGGTTAGTTGAGTCGTGGAAGTTAGAGATTCCATCTAAATAATGGTAAGTACTACATTGTTGGTAACATATAGATTTTTTTTTTTTGACTTTTGTTGAAAATGAACGAAGGAATGAATAAATGGAAGATCTGATTTGTTTGAGGAGTGGCTGACATACGGACTTTTATCTATCTAATGGATGAGAATGAGAAGGTTTCATATATATCTTTAGCCTTTCTTTACTGTGATTCGCTCAACGTACCTTCACATGATTCAATGCCCTTCACTTGTTTTCTTTTTAAAAAAACAGCCATGTTTAATAAAGAATCAATCGTTTTATTTGTGTGAGGTCACAAAACTTAAATAAATCAATAAATTATAAAATAAATTTTATAATACTTATGTGCATCATTTGATTATATGTTGATTTACAAGTCTAACAAATTAGTTTGTAATAAAATGATAGATATATCAATTAATTAACTTTCTTAATATAAAAACAATTGATTCTTATATTAAATGCCGTATATAATAACTTTTAGGGAAGGTGCTCCATCCTCTCCGTTTATTTGGCTAGAAAAGTTTTAAGGGGATGAGATGGTTGTTCTACTCCTCTTATTCGGAAGACCCATTTTTTTTTTTGTTGAAGTGCATGTATCTCTCTAGTGGAAAAAATGATTTTACACAATTTAAAGTAAGTATATGAAAATATTTTTATCTAATTTACATGAAAGTGCTTGTAGAAGTGATTATATATGGTTGGCAAACATCCCAGAAAAGCAAAAAATAATTCAATTATACTTTTTATTTTAGCCTGTATGCATTGGTGGGGAAAGATTACCCAAAAATGCACTTCATTTCAAGATTAATTAAACAACGAAGAACGTCCGTCTCTTATCTGCATTGCTCTTTCTTTCCTGTTTTTTTCCGTTGCTTCACCTGCTTTATTTCACAACAAAAAATTGATATTTCACAAAATGACGTTTATTTAATTTAAATACTATTCGATCCCCTTTAATTTCCACGTATTATTATCATTGCTGTGACATTATTACATAATGTACATTGGAAACATATTTAGGAAGCCATGCATTAAAGATGTTAATTAAGGTTGTTTTTGGTAGCTGCAGCACTTGAAGATGATGATTCTTTTTTATAATTCATTGGCTCTAAATTGGAAATTGTTGTCCTTTAATTCCAAATTGAGTGGACAAAAACACACTGTGGTCCACATTCCAGTGAGAGAAGGACATACTGCTTTTAATGGAATAACACCACGATGGATGGTGCCATGGATTTGACAACCAATATTATTATTATTATAATATCAATTTATGCAGAATGTAAAATTTCCAGAAATTCTAATCTGCACAGTTCATAAATAATATAATTTTTATCATGTTTTGCATAGAAATTTCCATTCTTTCAATTTCTTCATACATGCATTTCATGTGGTTTCGTGCAAATTTTAAACTTTTTATGCTACTATATGCAATATATATACGCGCAAGAACAATTCCTTAATGAAATAACCTCAACGAGTTTGGGTTAATAATTTTTTACATAAAATATCAATTTTAACTCTTATGAATACAAAATCCATTTTATTAAAATATAAATAAATGGGGCATATAATCATATTTCTTATTATAGGGTTTGCTTAAATATACAGTGAAAAGAGCAATCATTTAATACTTTTAGCTTTGACTTGATTATAATTCGGTCCTTAAATTAAACTTAGTGGAAGCCGGTTTTTGCAGTTTTAACTAAGTAGAAATGTAATATCTGCACTTTAAATAACTGTAACTCAAATATATATAGTTTTAATTATTTAAAACATTGTACAGAGCCGAATGGTATCAAAAAAGTTTGAGGATTGAATTTTAACAAGATGTTTGGAAATTACGTTTTAACCGAGGATGAAATGCTTTTTTTTGAATTAAAATACTTATTTTTCGCAGGATACAAGATAAAACAACAAGACGAGACTTGACAGAATAAATGAGGAAATATTTAAAGGGTGAAATAATGGGTAATGTAACGGAGGAGACTTTTTTCGTGTGAAAACGACAGGTCTTTTATACACTGGACTCGCGTGCCAATCTGGCCTTACCACCGTTGATTTTAATCAACGCATTAAAATTCATAGTTAAGCTTTAGTTTAGAAAAATTAAACGAATGGTTAACAGAAATATTCATAGTTAAGCACAATGTCTCATCCGTTTGAATGTAAAAAATGGTCTTTGACGGAGTTATTCTCAAGTATAACACAATTCCTTTTAAATACACCATAATTTCTTTTTCTATTATTGAATATAACTTAATTTCTTTTGAACTTAGTGGTGGCAATGTTCTTTCTTTTTTTTAAAATTAAAAGTACATACCATCTAGGCTGTAGGCTGATCACAGAAATCTTTTTTGGGCTTGTGTACAGGCTCAGATGTGGCTGAAATAAAAAGCACGAATCAAGTGGCCGACTGGCCTCTAGGGTTGGTTTTTAAGGCCATTCTTTTTTTAAATAAAAAAATCATGTAAAACCCAACATAAATAACTTATAGGATTGGTTTTTAAGGCCATTGCTTTTTTTAATATAAAAAAATTATGTAAGTATGTGAGAGGAGTTTTGCCTTACCTTATATGCACCATAGAAAAAATTGGAAAAAAATCACATCCAAACACACACTGAGTTGTTAGGGGCAGGGTAAAAGAACACATCTCAATTACAGAAAGTGGAGAATTCAGAGTTCCTTGAAGAACCTCTTTCCATCTCATTGAAAATTGGCACACATCATTACATTGTACCAATCACTTCGAAATGTTTTGAATTATGCTTCAACTTGTAATACAATCACTTTCAGTCCTGAACATGAGACCCCATCTTGAAAGTTGACACATTTTTCTGATATGTTATCTTCACAATGAATCAACCTTGTAAAATTATTTCGAAGATTCTCACACAAAACGTCAAAAATCCACGGACTTCTGTTCTGTGCGGCCGTATCATTTTGTCTCTGGACCCTCCGCTTGGCTTTGGACTAACACAACCTTCAATTGTTTCGTCAGACGAGAGATCTGGTCTCTCCAGTTATTTCCCCTACGCATTTTAACTGTGTCTTATCCTCAAGGGACACTACAGAACAAGCCTCACGTGCATGTGAATATCGCAGAGGAATCTTGTTGAGAAGAGTGATGTGGGTCTCTGGCAGAAGGCTCTTCGTGGTGGAGTACTTCAAATTGGATTCCTGTTTTCGTAATAAACGAGGTATATACCTGCCGGACATTTTTTGAATTATTGGGGATGATCACAAGGGCTACAACTTTGCTAGAGTCAGGGCTTGAGGAAAGTAACCTTGTGGTTGTGGGGAAGATTCTTTTTTTTTTCTTTCAATTTTCAGATCTAATATTAGTAGGGGGCTAATAATCTGATGGGGATTCTATTTCTAGCTGATGGTTAGGTGTGCCTCTCCCAAAAAAGTGTTCTTTCCAAAATTTAAACCCCTCAAGACAGCAGGTAAAATCTGTCTGGGGTTCAAAGCACATGACGGGCAAATTTTGGTATCCTAATGCCAGATGATGAACACTGTTACGTAGCTGTGAACGTTGATAACTTTAAAGGGATTACAAAAGCATAAAACAAAGGTCGTTAAAATGAAAATGTTACGATAGATGCGTTGTTATGCAAAAAAGATTACATCCGTAGTAAATATATATGGATAAGAGTTGGAGTGACTTCTACTACAGAGTAAATGGTAGAAAATCTTTTGAATTGGTTCACATATATACATAGGTCTTTAAATGCACCGGTAAGAGGGTAGGTAATGTGACACCCTCTAACCATAGACAAAGAAAAACTGAATAACATATTTAACAAAATTATCGAGTGAGACCCATTAATAAAAAAATCCATCAAAAAATTTAATTATTGACATAGTACAATAATAACATTATATGATATACATACACAGTGCATCACATCCAGTAACGGAAGGCTTTTTTGAGGGGTTTACTTGCCACTAAGGCAAATGGAGGTGCTGAAAGATTATTATATATGATGTCAAGGACATCATTGGGGTTGCAATATCTCTTTTTGCTAGGAATTGGCATTTGTTTATATAAAGTTTATGTATGGAAAAGCAAGTCAATGCGTTGACTCGTTAACTAGGTTTACTCATACTCAGTTATGATTTTTTTAGTACCTTTTGATAATTCACCACCTTGTTTAGGTGGTAGATGATAAAAAATGGAATTGGACTCGTGATTCGTTTCCTTTGATGAATGACAGCCTCAGTTTCATAGACATCATCACTTGCATTATCAATACATACAACATCATCACAATAGTTAGTGCAAGGTAAAAAGCTAGAAGTATTGGAACTTAAAAAGAAACAAACACCTTATTCTGAACAATGCGAGTGAAATGACCAAACCTTCGCGTGCAGGAATACATTAGTGATCATCATTCACTTGCATCATTACTGACATACACCACTATCACTATAGCTACTAGTACAATGAGCAAAGCTACAAGAGAACGAAGAAACTAAAACAAACAAACACCTTATTCTGTAGTTCTTGCACTTTTCTTCCTCACACACACACAGAAGAGGAAGAAAGGGAACCACTGAACTTGAAACGGCTTATATTAACAGGGCACTCATGGCTCCTCCTCATGGTGCTTGTTTGCAACATTGCATTGCCTTCTGATCTCACCCTTTGAGCCGGTGAGAGGGTTGTTTTCGGATAAGATAGTGATGGCTCTGGCGAAGTGCTTGAAGAAATAGTCCTGGCTTTTGGCCATCTTCTTCACAAAAGGCCGGGTCCTCTTATCATAGGCTAGCTGGTGATCAACTAGCAGCAAGCCCTTGTTGTCCAGTATGTTCCTGTAATAGTTGTTGTCTAGAACCATGGGCGTTCCTCGATCGTTCCTCACGTACTGAACCGCCTTCGGGTCAGGGATCGCATCCGGGCACTTCTTGAGCATGTGAGGGACATGGTCTGGGTTCAGTTCTGGGGCTGCCTCAGGGTACAGACGGTGCACCAGCTTCACACAGTGGGTTCTACCTACACTGTGCGCTCCTGCATAACATAAACACCACTGTCTTAAAACCTTGTTTCTTATCTGTATGTGTATGGAAGTGACTTCAACTCTGATATAATTTCAATCGTAACTCATAAGTATCTCTCAAGCGACAAAAAGGAGTGCTAGATCTAAAATTACTTTCACCCCAGATCCTCAACTCTGATGAAGTCATGTAAAGTTATGGTTCATCCATGTATTAAGAAGTTAATGTATACACATCTCAATTCAGGACAGTTTTTAATGTATGTGTAAGGCCTAGAGATTATATCAGAACTTGTTATGAGTGTTAAAATAGTTTCTGATATGAGATCACAGTGAATGAACTTGTGTTTTTTTTTTTTTTTTCTACTCTCAAGTAGAAATCTTCAGAATCAAACCAGAAACTAAAACAGGTTAAAACATGGACTAAAACTCAGTTCAATTATAACAAGGCATGGTTTTTGGTTTACCCAGAAGTGCAACAACACCGGGGGTATCAATTCCCATGGCAGAGAACTTTTCAAGAACAGCAGAGATGCTTTCATTGTGATCTGGGAGGTACTGTTCGACCACATCTGCTCTGCTTCTTCTTCCATCTCTTCTTCCTGTTTTAAGTGGAATATGAGGCCCTCCTAGCTGTAACAAACTCATTTCAGAACACTCAAATCAAATGTCTAAAAACAATTAATTGAGTGCTACTACACCAAAATAAGCACAAATCTGAACTTTGTGGTCTCTTTAACTACTGTTCTGCTATGCGAGACAGAGCAAAAGGATCAGATTTTGAAGAGATCATAAATCTATGTTAAGCTCGTTTGTTGTTTATGAGGGGACTTGGAATTTAAGAAATTACCGCAACAATGCCATCTCTAGCAGAGAGAACAAGAATGTCAGCACAGGAAACAACTCCGGGACACTCTCTCTCTACAGCCTCTTTGATGGTTTCAATGTACCTGAAGTTCCTCAAACCAAAGCTTCGGTCTGTCTCCTTCTCAGACAAGGTCCTTCTCGTGGAATCCAGAAGCAGAGAAGCATCACACCTCTACTCCACAAAAACCCACTCAAATATTAATAAGAAGGCAAAATCTTGGGAGAAAAAAGAACAAGAATCATTCTGGGGTGAAGAAATGTTAGTGGAGAGGAAGGAGTGAAGAGAGGTGAACCTGAACGGCACAGTCATGGAAGATGTTTCTGAGCCACGAGAAAGCAGTGTTCTTGTGGCGCTTGTAGAGGAGTTTGACTTGTTCTCTGATAATGTCTTCAGCCTGAGGGCATGTTTCCTTGTAGAAGTTCATAAGAAGGCCAGGATCTTCATGTTCCTCAGGCTCTGCTGCAAGAACAGGACTGAGAGAAACTGATGAAAAGCAGAGCAGAAGGGAAACGAAGATAGCTTTTGGGTCCATTCTCTGATCTCTCCAACAACACTCAATGACCATCTTGCTTTGCGCTCTAGAGGACAACACTTAAATAACAAAACCAGCAAGGTGGCTCTGCTAAATTAATCGTCACTGAAACGTGTGCTGCCTAAATAAAGTTCGGATTTTTTTTTTTTCAATTGCCAAGTTGTTAACTTTGTACTTGTTTGATTTACATGTAAATTGAAATAAAACTTCTTTTACATATTTATTTTGGAATCTGTAAAATTACTTTCCTAACGGATTTTTCAACACCCATTTTGATGCTTCTGATTCTTTATCCGGAAGTATTGGCTCTGTTTGGCAAAGCTTTTCAGGAGCCCAAAAGCACGTTCAATAGTGTTTTTCCTCAAAACGAGATAATCACCTCCACGTATTTGTCTCAATTTACGTAAAAGTATTTCTCTATCACTTTTCCAAACTGACCCATCAATTGTACCTAAAGGGAAAATACAGATTTTAGATGGGGTTGGCTCTAGCGGTTGAGTTTGTCCCAGTGCAATGAATCAACATTTATCAAATTTATGTAGTGATTATGATAATTAATTGGCAATTATAATATCAACAAAATTCAATATTTATAAAATTGAAATTATTTTTTTTTTAAAAATAAGTCCCTAATTGAAATCTTCTTTCAAGTTTTGCTTTTAATACATAAATACTCTAGCAAGTTCCCACATCGAATTGATGAATAAGATTTTATAATTTTTTGTGTGCAACTACCCCGTTTATTTTAATCTAAAATCCTCACTTTCAAGTGGGGCAGTCCCTTTTTTTACTTAAAATACATTCTCTTTCAAGGCAAACGTGGACAAATGGTATTGCTTTCCTTATTCAGGTGTAATATGGACAATTAATTTTTGAATAATTGCATTGCATGAAGAGTTGGATAACAATCACTAAAAGCTAACCCTCCAAAATAGATTAATTTAATTTAAATTATATTTGAACAAATTTTATGTCTTTTATTTAATTCCACCAATATTTTGTCAGTAATGTTTTCACTGTTAGGTATGATATCTGAACAAATTTAATACTTTAGAAAATTTTAAAAGAGGTTTTTTGTGCTATTGTATTCCCATGCCTAGGCTACCCCCATACATCATTTTGAAAAAGAAAAGAAAAAAACAGCAAATGAATGAAAGTGGTGCGAGAGCAAATGAAAAATTTACAATCATATTCTAAATAGAAGAATTAATGAACAAAATGTCCCAAAGATTTACAAAATTACCATAAGGTTCCAAAAGTAGCTGCTGGGGTTATTAATGAAGACTGATAATGTTGTTAATAACAACCTCAACCGTTACTTTTGAGATCTGATGATAATTTTGTAAATATTTAAAACATCTTATCATTAAATCTTCTATTTAAAATCTTTGTATTTCTTTAATTTCGAAGGTGCAAAGGACTTTGTTTTTTGTTTTTTTGACCATTAAAGACATTTTGTATCCTACTTACCAGTGACCACCAGTGACAACCGACACTTTGTTTCCAATCATAATGCCTCCACTAATAAAATTGCCACCATCCCGCTGCTTTTATTTCTCTTTTATTAAATTTTGATTAGTTTTCAAAATTAGAAAACTAACCTGTACTTTAGCTTCGTTATAACTTTTTATTTAAAACACCCCCAACGAACTTAACATCGAAAAAATATACTTAATCATATTCTTTTTAACAGCGTAAACTTTTAAATACTAAATGTTTAATTTTGATAAAAATATTAATTGATCAAAGCATAATTTATTTTTTAAAATAATTATAATGAAAGATTTATGAAGCTTTTTTTTTTGAGCTTGCAAAATGGAAGATGGACAAAATAAATAATTATATAAACGTACTCAACGTGTTTATTAAATAACTAATATAAATTTTTGTAACAGATAAATGTAATTAACTATTCAATTCTCTCTTCCGTTCTAATATCTACAACTCATTAAAATTTTTCATTTACATTATTATCATAACGAGTCATTTCCTTGGGGGTGATGAGTGAGTGAAGGTTTTTTATTAGTTTAATAATGATTTGATAATTAAATATCATCTATTTTATTTCCACTTGACAACATTTTACTTTATGGCTGCCTTGTTTATTTATTGCTTCTTGTACCCATTTTTTTAGATGTTATTTCTTTTCTCTAGGGAGGCGCAATAACTTTGGACTCACCCCAGTGAGCCATTTATAAATTTCTAGATTAAAAAAAAGGTATATTTTTAGCCATTTATATTTGCGTTTGATTTCATCTTAGTCATTTAAATTTAAAAACTGCACTTTCAATCCCTCAAATTTAACGTCGTTAGTCTCTTTTAACGGAAATTGCTCACTCATCAAATTTAATTGATGATTGTGCAATAAAACGTTAATAAAGCGTACTCATATTTTAATTTTAATTTAATAGTATAATAAATTTGATATTTTAAATTGTGTAAAATAAAAAAAGATTTAAAATAAAAACAATTATATCCTGTAATGAGTCAGCAATTTACGTTAAGTCAAACTAACGGCGTTAAGTTTGAGAGACTGAAAGTGCACTTTTTAAATTTAAAGGATTAATGTAAAACCTAACGCAAACATTAAGGATTAAAAATATACATTAATTTAAATTTCTATGACCAAGTGAGGATCGATAAGAATTTTAAAAATTGATATATCTTTTTAATAGTTGTATAAAATCCTTACTTTCACATCAAATTTTAATTTCATTCTTTCAATTTATAAGATGTATTATTGGCCCTTTATTTCTAATGTTATTAAAAAAAGATGACATTAAAAGTTTAAATATTAACAAAATATTTTTAATTACTATGAAATTTTGAAAAATGGCAATGATTGGTACCGCAAATCATTTTAAGTTGACCAAAGTTGTACTTTACCCAAAGATGAATTAATGCTACTGTCTTGTATTATTTTCAAGTTATAGAAATTTTATGTACAATATTTTTTTTCTATGTCAAAAATTTGTATCTTTATTTTTATAAACGAGCCCATTTTATTTTGTAACGTTTATTTTATTGAGTTAGATTTAAACTTTGTCTGCCCAATAAAAAAAGGACTCTTCCAAAAGTGTTTCCCATCTAGCTCAATTCATTACAAATGACTAAGAAGAGTCTCTTTAAACTGTAATTAATAAAATTTTTGAAAGTTATATATTATCACGAAGAGTACATTATAAATGGATAATGTTTTCAGAAAACAAATGTAGAGACCTATTTATAAGATATTTAAAAGTTTATTTGAAAAACAATTCTAAATTGATAAAGTTTTAATCTTTATGTGAAAATCTTGCATAATTAATTTGCAATTTAATGGATCATGATGTTTGGTAGTAGAAGATTAGACGCTTTCAGTTTTTTTTTTTGGACCTGAAAACGCTTTCAGTTTTTGTTGTATTATATATATTGTTAAGATTTTCTGTCGATAATTGAGATGCTGTCCATCGATTTATTAATTCTTATCGCTATCACGTCACGTGCCCCACTGCCTTTAATGAAGCAGGACCATGCAAGAAATGAAGCAGGACCATGCCGTTCGACGTGGCAACCAGCGGCACAGTCATGACCTCATTGCAGTGGGGGTAACTTTTTTTTATTTTTAAACAAATAACAACAAATTTACTAGTGTAGATAATTTGAACGGGTTCAAATCTTAAGTATCACTGGGTGCAAAATAAAAATCTAATAACTATTTACATATAATAAAAAAATTTCAGTGGGGCAATTGCCCACTTTGAAAAGCATGTGGCTCTGCCACTGATGGCAACAATGCGTAGGGAGAGGTAAAAATTAAAAACAATGGAAGAGACAAAAATTGTCATATCCACAGGCTTAACACGATGAAATAGAAATACCTAAATAGGAAACGTGCGCTTTGCAATCCCGCCATTAGTGCCTATCCCTTTAAATAAAAAAATAGAAAGCCTGCTTGTGATCTTGGATCCTCGTACACATAGACAGAAAACCAAGCTATTAGACAGAATGAATTTTAACTATAAAGGTAAGTTTGTCGATAAAGAAAAAAAAGGAAAGCTATTAGTTGGTAATGGGGCCAGCCCATCAGTTATCTGCATACATATGAGTTGAATTTTTTCTAACTCAACCCACTAGCTCGTCAACTTGCTTCTTCTTCTTCTTTTTTTAACTTTTTCCCACCTTTTGTTTTTTATATAAACGGAAATAAGCTAGGGAAGGTTGGAAAGACACTGGCTGGGGATGTGCCGACATGGTGGTGTACTCGTGTTGGAGCTGGACGGTGGAAGCTATTGGTTGGTTTTAGGAATTTAGGGGCGGAGAATAAGAGTGAGGTTGAGGGGCTGAAGTGATGATGATGTGAATCTATAATGCCCGTGAGTCGTGTCTGAGGCTCTGAGCTGGTAAGGTATGCTGGCGTGGTCACATGGAGCGGTTGACTCGACTTTTTTTTCAAAAAAAAGTTGGTGAATTAGGGTTAGATAGGTGTAAGCCAAAAAGACCCGCATCTTCATGGGCCCCAAAATTGGATTGGTGGACTGGCGAGCTCAACCATATTACCTGCTCTAGTTAGACCCCATCACACAATACTGGTTTAGAAGGAGGTGATCCCTGCAATTTAGTGGATCATCTAAAAGAAGGTACATCTAAGAGCTCCCTAGATGAATTTCTTTTGCCTGGAAATCATAATACCTCAAACTTTCCTTGAGTACTAGGTATAATTCCACATTTTAGTTGGCACATAAAAAGTAATGAGTTATTTTGACTTCATGTTGCAATTGTGACGTGTCCAAATGCCCTTTGGAACTCTATTATCCAACAGCCTTAATCATCCTTGATGAGTTCGGCACATGCAGCTTGGTTTGGTTCCAAATTAATGCATGCATATCTAATCTTACGGCTCCACTTGGTGGTAGTGTCCAATGCGTATCCATAGCAGAGTTTCCTTGGAAAATCTTGTGGGTTAATTTCCCTCAAATGCATCTTCCATGAGATGGAACATGCACTACGGGAAAATTTCTTTTAAAGATATGCTAGATTCAAACACCTACGCACATCTGGTCTTCCATAATATTCAGCATACATGCGCAAATACCTTCGACCGCAACCATCATGCAAATCTCACTTTACCAGGCTGGTGTGTTGTATTCCATAAGAGTCAATCCTGTAAATCACAAGAAAAGAAAGCATCATATATGTTAATGCTAAGAAACTCTCTATACATCTCTTGCTCTCTCACAATCTTAAAGAGCATCAATGACACTCTCTCAAATTGACACCCAAAAGGATTGTCTCATGTAACTGAATCCTCTCCTGATTCGAATTGAATTGGTAACGAATTTCTTATTGAGTTGCTTGCCATGTCAAAATTTTTTTTTTGTAATTGACAAAATGAATTTTGAATTTCTTGTTGTAGCACAATGTCATTCTAATTCTTTCTTACAAAATCACATTTTGTGTGGATTTTTTTTTTGGAGGGGGATTGTGCTTATATAGGTTATTGACAACAATATCCTCATTGATATGTTAATACATAATACTCATCAATTAAGATTTTTCGGTTAATAGTATATTAGAAGAGTCGTTCACAAATACGTAAAATTTTATCATACAATTTATCCAACTGACCTCAATTAATGAGGCCACGTTTTCCTTGTTGTATTTGACAAATTCCACTCTAATAAGATAATGACCCATTTCCAAACAATAGAATGAGCAATAAGAACAGAAATTGCAATAGCAAACAGCTCAGAAATTTCAGCATAAATTGTCACTACCAAAATCAGAAGCTATCAATTCAATATCCCCTTTATACCCCCATCACATTTACCAGTCCAAGTAATTCAACTCATTTACTTGTTCCACCGTATTCTTTGGACTTGTATGGTTCAGATCAGGCATTTTGTATCTCAGCAAAGGCTCTAAGTGAGGATGATATATATTCCCTCGGTGTTAACTATAATACCTTGTTTGTAGTGCAATTATACTACAACTAAAATTCTATATTTAGGATCGAAGATGGTACATCTGAAGACTTTTTGAAAAGGTTGCCATTCTCTATGTCTGGGTCTGTCTGCATCTTACATCTACAACAAGGTGGCGAATGTGTGGAGCATACCATTTAACCCTCTCCACATGTTCTATAGAAACTTCCCAACAATAACCTGTGGAAATCACATTAGTAAGGTTTCAACAACAGTTCTTCCCCAAAAAAAAAAAAAAAACCAAATCTTCAAGTCAAAAAGTACCATTACCTTCAGATCTAGCAATTTCTTGTATTGACTTCAACACGTGTTCGGTCCACTGGCCTTCCTCGGAGTCCTTCGCATTTCCATGCACGTGTAGCACTCCACCTTCACTCCTGCAGTGTTGATTACGTTACAATTTCAGTTATAGCTTTTTCTTTTTGCTGATTGAAGTTCAGTTCCACCCTTGCTGAAACTTTTGGAAGATCGTCTATATCGGACAACAGAGTGATACCAGATAGGGTTTATTGAAAGAAATTATGTACATAGGCATCCCAATTACCTTAGGGCCCTCACAGCTGTGACCCAACTACACTCACTAGATGGAAGGAGACCCAGACAAACTCTATCAGCAACACCCTGGATGAATAGATACCAAACGAAAGTTTCGAACTATATTAGATAAATATTTAGGATAAAGTAAAAATGACAACAAAAGAAGAAATAAACTTAAGAAAATACTTTAGGAGCCAAACTTCGATTATCTCCCTCAAGAACGTGACATTTGTCAGCCACAGAATTTGCTTTCAGATTATGTTGGAGTGCCTCTGTGGCATGGGGATTCCACTCACAAGCATATACGAATTTTGCCTTGGCCCTGCTCAAGATCATGCAAAAAAGAATAGGAATAAAAATACGTTGTTAATTTTAAAAGAAGCTCACAAAGCATAAATATAAAGATCGATAGCAGCCAAATTTTTGTTGCAATGGATGCTATCAGGAAAAAGAATCAAAACCAAAATCTCTCTTGGATAAGCCCCATCCCAAATGCCAATCAGAGCATAACATTGAAGGCAGACAAAGGGTGTTTATGTCAGGCTATACAAAATCTTTACAGGAGGTTGTAATTTAACATTCACAAACTTGTACAGCTCTGCGAGTAGGAAACGTACAGTCGTACAGAATACCTGACAAGAAATGGCAGCACAAAGTATCCAATGCCTGCAAATAAATCTACTATAATCTCATCCTGACAATCTAATCTGGCCATCCGAAGCTTCTCAGAAAGATTGCCCCATGAGAACATGCACTTGCTAGCATCAAAAGAATAGAGTATTCCGTTTTCTCGATGGTCAACCCATCCATTATCTCCAACAAGAATCTGCAACGTACTATCTCTTGTACCAGTTGCTGAAACTGGGCCCTGTAATAATAGCCATCTTATTAGTCATGAATAAATGAATTCGCTAGGAAGATATCGAAATCCTATTGGAGACAACATAATTTCCGGATGTATAATTAACTAAAATATTAAAAATAAGTGTCTTGACGATTAAAATTTACTGACAATTCCAAGATTTCATCCTCCTCAGATAACACTACCAAGCAGATCCATGTGTTGCATGTTTACAGGTATGATTGACAAATGTGATGCAAGGACGCAACCACAAATTAATCTTTCTCTTAATGGTTCTAGCCTTTTTAAGTATGAGTTACAACAGGTTCCTCCTATTCCCGCCTTCATAATTTATCAAGGAAAATTAACCTTCAGTTTTACATTTAGCAGTAACACAATTTTAGTGATTCTGTTACACCATACATGTTTCAAATGTCAAAATAAGATATTCCGCAATCTTTGCCACGGATATTATTCATACCAAATCATAAGTATAGTTACCTGGCGAGCAAGACGATTAGCCTTAAGTGATTTGGCAACAGTGGGCCACAGCTCTTCTGCAATGGAGTTCCACATTGGATCTTTGAAAGAAGTAGCTGGAAGTATAACAATACCTCCAAGTCGATCCCACCTAGAAAGCTTAATGAAATAAGATGGCTAGAAAAAATAGTTTCAAAGGGAAGACATTCATAAACAAAATAGTAAAGGCATGAAACATGAAGTCTTGAAAGAGAAAATGAGCCTTCACAAAAGAAAATCAATAGAAATATAGCAGAACCTTGTTGGTAATTCCTCTAGCAGCAGTGTAGGTAGGCCGTGATGCTCAATCAAAGTTGTTATTGCTTCAGTCATCACTTTCAAAGGAGTTTTTGCAGCTTTTCTGACCTCAACAACATCTTCCTGTATATTGGCACCATATTCATGTAAAAGACTCAAGGCTTTTGGACAGGATAAGTCATTTAATATGTGTCCATTTCCTTTAGATGGCTTGGAGAAGTCGACTTCATCTTTTCCTTCAATTGAATCTCCTGAATGATTCTTCCTTTCATGAAATATATGAAAAAAATCATTAATTACAGGAAAACAGATATGTAATCCATCCTCCTGTGAGTATGCTTTCCTACCTAGGTCTAACCATCCAAATTCCTTCAATATATCCTTCCCTAATTTTGCATATCTCTTGTCTAGCTTCAGAACATAATGTGATATAGCCATCTGCAATTGGTCATTTGAGACAGGTGATCCATCATCAAGATGCATGTCACCAATTTCAGCTATACCTGGTATATGCTCAAGCTGTGGATCTTCGAGAATTTGAGTCTTAGTCTTATTTTCCCCATAATTTTGATTTTTCATATGCTTTGTTTTGTTTTTAGCATCTACATGATCATCATAAGAAGGCATTAAATCCACCAAACTAACTTTTGCTGGCTCACTAAACTTGGTTCCAAATGCATAGCAAGATGCACCACCACCAACCATAACAAGGTCATCACCAATGGCACAAGCTGTACTGCGCACAAATAAATCTTTACCCATAGAATTGAGGATTACATGCTTCCATTTACGAAACTGCATATCAAGTAATGCTAACTCTTGAAAGTTCTGTCTTACTGGACAACCACCAATAACCCCAAGATAATTTTTATATACAAACATTGAGTGGGAAAACCTAGCATGGGGATTTCTTCCAGCTGTCTTTTCCTTCTTCCATTGACCCTTCTGAATATCAAAGCTATACAGATCATCAAGTGCTTCTGCACCATTATATCCACCAAACATGAAGATCTGAGAACCATGTCCCACCATAGCATGAGAATGACGAGCACAGGGCCAGTCCCCCGAAATTGGCACCTCTTTCCAGATTAAGTTATTTGTGTCAAGAGTATAAAAGGAGGAAAAGATATTATCATGATCGAGTCCCCCAAATACATAAATATTAGAGCCCACAACAGCTGCAGCATGACGATGCCTATCCAACATGAAAATTTAAACTTAGAGAATTTGTTGAGGTGAGTTTACTCAACCAAACCACATAAAATGACATTAGCAAATACACTTTCCATTGAGGTGCAAGAATCTATGCAAATGAATTAAATTTCTGCCACTAGAATTCATGGACATTATAAACGCTACTTATTTTCACTTGTTTCATTTGTGCTTCTCATTCAAGGCTACAAAAGAATGATGCTGGAAAGCATTACCTGGGAAGAAAGTCACTACCTCCACATTGCATTAACTTCCAACAATTTTTAGCTGTATTAAGGACCCAAACTTCACTCAGAATCTTATCAGGGCCAGTCCGGCCTCCAATCAAGAACATGTGATCTTCAACTAAGGAAGATGTATGGCCTAGGCGTGGAGATATTGATATATCACCAACAGTTCTGATTGTTTCCAGAGTACCAGAATATGGATCAAGCAGCAATAAATCATTTCTTCTTGCATGTCTCCCAATGCCTCCAAAGCCACCAAACACGACTACTTTTTTGTGGCTGGCATTATCCAATGCACAAGCAGAATGACCCCAAAGGAAAAGCTTTTCCGCTGGTTCACCTACAATTTCGATATGGACAATCTGCAGACTATAGCCAGGAAAATCCACAAGCCCTGCCAACAATTGAAGGATTCAGACTTTTGATTAAAAGGAATGTTGTCCTGCAATCAGTTACATGTCAAATATGAGTACTGATTTGATTACATTTGCAAATTCATAGTGACACATTTGTATCATCAGTAGATAATCTCAGGACCAAATAGCACTGAGACAAACACATAATAGAATTTCAAGCCAACCTGTATGACCGGAACAGGAGATAATTTATTACAGAAAGAAAATGATAAATAGTTTGTACAGCTCAAATGTACCTGAAGAGGTTTCACCATTCCTCTTTGCTAACTCATCACCATCTCCAACTTCGGCATTATCACATGCAAGACCTTCTCCATACACGGAAACATCAGTAGGGTTCAATGACTCATTTATAGACATATTATTACTATTGTCCGCAATCATAGATCCTGCAAATCCATTGGACTGCAGCAATCCGAAAAACCTTTCGGTTCTCTTCCTATTCGCTTCCATTTTCTCATTTGCGACTTCAACAAGGTACCGAACATACTCAGGCGGCACCATAATCTTATGAGTATCCCCTAGAGGCACCTCTAATCTTATTGAACACCGAATTGCTATAATGATACGCTTGTTAGCATTAGTAATGCCCGACTCTCTGAACCCGCAAGATATGGCCAAAGAAACAAGCGACTGAGCCGAAGAGAGGTCTTTGCACTCCACAGCAATGATGAGGGGCTCGAATCTGAAGACAAGTTCAGACAGCTCAGTTGAAACAGAAGACGGAGATGGCTTGGAGGGGAAAAGGAGGCTGAGGATGGAATCAGGATCGGCTGGGTCGTGTGACACAAAGAGCCAAGAACCTCCTCTAGCTTTCTTCCTGGGCTTTCGCGCATCGATGGTTGGGTTCAATAAAGGTTGCGAAAGGATAGAGATTCGGCCAGAGCATGAACTCGTAGTGTAGAAACAAGGGTGCTGATTGATGGTGTTGAGGAGAGGGATGATGGGGGTGTCCAAGGAGCCTTTTGGCGATTTGTCAGCTTCCACCGAGCTAAGAGAAGCTAGTGTTGCCGCCCTCCTCTTCTCAAAGTCCATCGCTTTGTCTGTGTTTTCTGAACCTGTTTGCGTAAACCCACCCGTAAACCTTCGGAAGCGGGAAGAAGACGGGCGAGTGGGCGCGGACGAGAAATGGGCAATTCAGGGATGTCCCTCTTGGGTCGCAGAAGCTCATACTCTGGTCATGGGCTTTTACTTTTCCGTCTCGCGAGGGGTGGGCTTCACAGGGAAGTTGTCTCATCTCTCTCTCATGGAACGTTCATAGCCCAGAGGAATTGTCTAATGGAATTTATATGAAAAACTAAAGGTTAGTTTCAAAAGTAAATATTAAGTCTGATCTTTGATATAGAACCCAATTAATTTTTTTAGAATGATTAAAGAAATTAAATAAAATAATTTTGATTATATATCAATTTTGAAACACCTATATATATCATTAGATTGTAGATTAATTTACAAATAAGATAAATTAGTTTAAAAGAATGATAACTATACGAGCTTATTTAACTCATTTAACGTCAAAAAAAAAAATTCAACTGTGTCTTGTATTGAATACACGGTGTAGCAATATTTTACCTGTAAAAATAATTTGTGGCGTGATGAAAGGTGGTGATACAGTAATACAGCGTTCCGTCGGCACTGGTCTTTGATGAGATGCTCTATTATTTATACTTTTATAGGTACGGTCATAGGTTAATATGAAAATAATTAATAATAAAATAAATGAATGTATGTGGGTGCTTAGTTAAAGATGAATGAAATTGTTAGCAGTAGGAGTCATTTGGGAAGAGATGGAGCTAGACGCCGTACACCCTTTAATATTCATAACCTGTGTGATTAAATTGAATTATAAAAAAAAGTGAATGATTACTTTTCATTTAATCTTCCAAGTTTAAGTGAACTAGAGTTGATTTCTTTAAATAAGGTTAAGAGTAAGAGTATGGGGATTTAAAAAGGTTGGATTATACATCTTACCATAATCCTATTTGCAGCAGTTTTGATGAATAATATTTATGTAAGTAGCAATAAAATTTATTTTTCAATGAATACTACACCCAATTGACTAGAGAAGTAGAATTAAATTACAAGGCGTATATTATTTATTGGATATTAATTAATTGACTAAGCAAGATGTATAGGCTAGGCAGGCAGTTGATCATGAAGAGGACTTGGAAGTCCAGTACTTTTCTATCTCCTGTGCAGTTCTTCCAGGTATTCTCCCGGCAATCAGAGACCACCTGCATCTCAAACCCAACACAGAAACAGAAACAGAAGCTTCACAATTTGATCTCACTACAATAATCTCATCATCTGGTTTGAATCTCTACACATATTAATCATCAGGTCCTAATTAATCATCAGGTCCTTCTCATGAGGCGACACTGTACTTAGAAGAACTAGTCAGTCTTCTTCCTTTCCTTGCTTAATTTGAAAAGGAGAGGATAATAAATGAGAAGAAGATACACGCACAACAGATTAAAGGAACCTACCTGTTGCCGACCAATCTGAACATTCTGGCAATGAGTGCTTCCTCGTCTTCAGAGAATTCCAGCTGCTGCCCATCCTCAGCTCTTGTCTCTGAGATGACAAACCAAGCAGAATCTGATAAACCTTAAAAACGATCATCAAATTTGTTCGAGAGGAGGAAATTGTCTGTACCTTTGGCAATATGGCCATTGGCGATTTTGCTTGTATGGTTTGAGTTGCTCATGTTATCCACCTCAAGCTTGATGGTCACTTGCTAGTTCAGATTTCAGAAAAAAAGAAGACTACGAAGTGTATATATATATATATATGGTTGAAGGGTTAATCAAGTACGCTAGTTAATTAGGGCGTGATTCATGGGGTGTTTGTTTTTATTTTCAAAAACAACAAAACAAAAAACTTGTTTGGAGTATTGTTTTTAATAACTTGTTTTTTAAGAACAAAAAGGGAAAAAACTTTTAAAAGCTAAAAACAAAAAAAAAAGTTTTAGTTGTCTTTTTTTTAATGAAAATTGGGATTCCCTCTCTTATGGTATTTTTTATTTAAGAACTTGAATTATCATTAAGATTTTACCTTTATATCTGGATATGTTCATTTTTAAATATATTTTTTTAAAAAAATAACTATTAAAACGTATTAGTTTAAAAAAAAAAAGAGCAGATAGAAACAAACAGACCCTTAGTTCTTTCGTACAAGACAAAAATCCGTAATTTATGCTCATTGGCAAGGTCGTGAACGGATCTCATCCCTCATCAGTCTGGTTCACTCATGTTAGGTATCATTGATGGACAAGGTAATTGCAATAATAATTTTATATTAGGATAATTGCTTTAGGGGCCCATTTAATTTTTAGAACAGGTTATTAAATCATTGAAGGATGAATCTAGTTTGAATAAATTAATTAAGGTGCAGCTAAGTGACTGGTTTTAGAATGAGATTTTGAGTCGTTTAATTATCGAGGACAGAGTACTGGTAAAAAATTTATTCTTCCAATCATATGATTGAATTATGACCAAACTGATAATAATTGTGTTACCAAAACTTGATAATAGGCCGGTTTGGAAATACAGTAAATAAATACTTTTATGCATGTTGAGGTAAATATGAATGAGATTATCTCTTTTTTAAAAAAACACTATTAAACGTACATTTAACTTTTGAAGAATATTATTAATGTGTAACATATTGGCACTCTGTTATTTTTTGTACATATTGGGCCGATCATAAAGCCGTTGGTCCTGGAAGATCCTCGCCGTCCATATCTGCTGGAAAGGTAATATGCTTGCTAATCTCATTTGGTACTTGCTTTCTAGTTGTCCACTTTCAAACGCACGTTCAATAATATTTTTTATAAATTGAAATAATCTCTTTCATATATTTATTTTATAAACTGTAAAATCACTTATTCACCCATTTCTCAAACGGGTTCTTAATCTCATGTATTTTTCCTCGGGTTCCATTATGATGGCAAATGAGTTACCTTTTGGTTAATTGCACGTTTGAAAATAACTGATATTCAACTAATCGGAATCTGTTTTATTCATTGTTTCAACATTTCCAGCTTGTTCATGCTAAAAACTATTGATGCATTGATGTTATGAAGTAGAGCTAGTAAAATGCAGTTGAATCCACCGGCCCATGGGCCATGGTGGGTTTGGTGATGGGCTACACAGGTCCACATCGTTTAACCAATTGGTTTTTTTAAAAGAAAATTAATTTATAAAGTAAATTTGTTAAAATGTTAAAATCTCCATTAACCATGTAACACATAATTATACATGTTTGTTTCGGTTTCTCAATCTTTTTATTATTTATGTATCAAAATTAATATTTCTTAAAATTTTTTAAGATTAAAATATATAAAACTTATTAACAATATTATAATTGCCAAATGATATATGAAAGTTTATTCCAACAATATTTTTAAATATATTTTAATTATTTACATGGTTATTAAACCTTTTATAATATATTATATATTAAAAAGTTAAAAAATGAATGGCATGAGCTGTGGCAGCCCACCCCATTTAACCAACTGTTTATGATGGGCCGATCCGCTAACTCATGGGTTGCCCGTTTCCTATTTCTATTTGAAGGAACTGGAAGTGGGCCGGGCCTTGCATTACTTGAATTTTCCTCAACAACATAGATCTAAAATAGTAACAACCAATGGGAGTTTAGTAGAGTTGGTAAGGACAACTATCTGCATTCTTCATGGTGAGGGTTCAAACTCTGGGGAGTGACAGTTGCGATAATTAACGCAACCTCAAAGAGGTTGTCCCATCGGTACCTCGCTAGCACCATAAGGTCCTCGCGGGGGTCCGGATTAGTCTGGGGCGGGCAATGAACCCAGGATACCGGATGGTTTATGCAAAAAAAATATTAACAAGTTATAGGTCTAGACGCAGTCTTGATACATTTCATTGGGTCTGTTTGGTAAGCGGTGGAGAAATATTTTTACTATTTACGAAGTAAATGTGTGAAGGAGATTATCTCGTTTTGCCAAAAAATACTGTTGAACGTACTTTTGGAGTGTTGAGAAGCTTTCCCAAACACACCCATCGTAAGTTTAGATCTAGGTCGCATTGCTGTATAAAAAAAATCTTGTAAGAACTGAAGAGGGAAACACAATGAAGAAAATCTCACTATACGATTATTGTTTCTGTATGATGGTTGAAAAGCCAAGGTAGTTGAATTTCTTAAATTTATAATAGAAGTTACGCTGCATACGAAAATATTGAAAACCGAGAAGGTGGAACCCGATTTTACCTACAGAAAGAGAATAACCCGTCGAACAGCCGCATATAACCATGGGCCATGGAGCTTATGAACCTGAACCATCATGCAGTGCGATCCACTCAGATGAAACCACATCAGATTCTGAACCCACACAATGAAAAAGTGATTAATAACGTATCATAATTTTGAGCTTCGGCTCATCTCCTACAGTCAAAATCGTTATCCTTAAACCTCATCCACTCCACCCTTTCCCTCCACTCATCCCTCCTATCCTTCCTTCCACCTCATGATACAATCGCTATTTCTTCTTCAAGATAAGATCATCAAAAACCAGAGAAAAAAAAAGGCACCATCTTTACCACCCGAATACAAAACCCACATTCCCTTTCTTCCCCCTCCTCCTCTTCGGTTTCGGTGAATTCCCATATCGACAACCATGTCTTGCTCCAATCTGACAATGTGGGTTTCTTCGAAACCTTCTTTATCCGATGCTTCTTCCCTCTCCTTCCGTGCATCCCTTAGCCCCTTTTGCCACCTTCCTTCTCAGAACCAATCTCCTTCGCGATCCTCTGTGACGCAAATCCAGTGTGGTCTCCGTGAGCTCAGAGACCGAATTGATTCTGTGAAGAACACCCAGAAAATCACTGAGGCCATGAAGCTTGTCGCTGCCGCGAAAGTCAGAAGAGCTCAAGAAGCTGTCGTTAATGGGAGACCTTTCTCTGAGACCCTTGTCGAGGTCCTTTACAACATCAACGAGCAGCTCCAAACGGAGGATGTCGACGTTCCCCTCACAAAAGTTCGACCTGT
>JANTPZ010095834.1:0-10957 GCA_025593235.1 Vachellia pachyceras | reverse complement strand
AGACTCAAATAATGATATTTTAATTTATCTTCAATGGCATGGAAATCACTCTAGAATGTTTATTTAAATAAATAGATTGAAGTTATGAAAATTAATATATGAGGTTTTCCTTTCCAAGCTCAATTAGGTGTGTGTCAATGAAATCCATTAGAAGAAGGAGTTACAGTTTTTGAGGAGTTACGAAAATTAATAGTTTTTTAACACCCCTTCTTTTTAAAAAAATAAGTTACTATCTCATGTTATTTAAGATAATAGTTAATTAACTTTTTTCCTTAGAAATTCTTAATTTTTTAAACTAATTTATTTAACTTATAAATTATAAATTGATATATAATCTAATAATATATATAAACAAATAAATAAATAATTTTAAGTAGTTTATTTTACTCGCTCTTGTATTAAGATATTATATGAATATACAAAAGAATATAAATGAATTATTCTACCCGTCATCCTTGATCCATCATAAGAAATTCAATCCTTTGGAATCATGGGCAGAGCTACTCACATTTGAGTAAGTTCAACCGTGCCCTCTGACACATGATTCAAATATTACCAATTGACTTACAAATTAGAAAATTGATCATCCTTAGATATATAAATTAATGGAATGTGATCCAAGAAATCAAAAGATTGAAATAATCATGCGCGGACCTATTTGTATGTGAGCGGGTTCAACTGTACTTCTGACTTCCAGAAAATTAGGTATATATTAGTATTATGTGATTTATTTTACACCCACTCATTTACTAATTTTGAATCCACAAAATTTTTACTTAAATTCTTCTCAAAACATATTAAAAATAATTCATATTTATCTTCAACCCACTTATGAATTCCTTGAGTCAGGTTTTGAGTTCGCCAATGCTTGGAATAATTACTAATGTGCTGATCCGTACACAGCTACACATGCGTGCATGTCATTGTCACCCTATCCCTTGAGCTGTTATTTACTGGTTCAATTATTCTTGATAGTGACACTGGCCATATATTACTCCCATCCTAATTATAAGTCTATTTAGAGAAAAAAAAAAATTTGGTGCCAAGTATGAATACACAAAAAGGTTATTAATAACTCTTTTTCAATTTTAACCTTAGGGCTCATTTGAAAATCCGTTTGAGAATAATTTTTATAGAGTTTGAGATAAAACTTATGTTTTGGATGATAAATTTTGGGAAAATAGTTTTTATGGATTTCGAGGTAAAACTTAATTTTGAAAGGTGATTGTGTTTGGGAAGTTATTGGCTTTTACGGAGTTCGAGGCAAAAAGTAAGTACAAAAGAGGAAAAGGAAGAAAATATGAAAGAGAAGATTTATCAAGAGAGTGTGCGATTTGACAAGAAAATAACTTTTTTAAAATCTAGATTTCAAATCGAGGTTTCATATCTAAAATAGTTTTTCTGAAAAAATTTTGTACTTGGATAAAACCTAAGTTTTATAACGGAGATGTAAACATGCTCTTAATTAATCATTGTTAAAATGATAGAACGATGAGAGAGATAAGTGGATGATGTGCATATCTAAAGATATAATTTTAATAATGGACATTGATTTATGAGAATCAGTTAAAATAGATAACAAGGAGCAGAGTGAAATATAAAAAGAGATAGAGTTGAAAAGTTGTTAAATTTTAAAATAAAGTTAATGCACTTAAATGTTTTTATCAATCTATATCAAACATGTTGGAAAACATCTCATAAATATGACAAGATGAGTTTTATTTTTATAACTACTATTCTTGCTTCTAGTTTCTTTGTTTTTTTATCATAGCCTCCTTCTAATAAATGTATTAAGAATAGTATGCAGTAAAGCATCAAATAATATATATATAAATAACTTTCAAATTTTATTATCATATATTCAAAAGAATAGAGAGCATGGTTTTAATAAATACACTAACAAGTATGGCATATCCTAATAATTTCAATATTAATGATTTGTTAGCACCATTGAAGAACGCATTGGATTGGGGATCTAGGCCTCCAAATGTATGGGCTGGAAAAACTGCAGCTGCATTAGGTGCTGTAGGAGGTGGGAGAAGAGCACAGTATCATCTCCGGCAAATAGGAGTCTTTCTTGATCTTCACTTCATCAACAAGCCTGAGTTCTACCTTAACGCCCACCGTCCTCCCAGGAAAGTTCGATGGCAACGGTGACATGGTTGATTCTGGGACCAAGGACAAGCTCAAGGAAGTGCTTCTCTCCCTCCACACCTTCACATTGAGACTTCATGGCAAGTGCTGAGAAGCTTTGTCATTTCCAGTTGGCTTGAGAGGAGGAAGTTCCTGAGTAGCTCTTTTTAAGCATCGGATTAAAGTGTATTTTTTTTTTGTTTTGAAACTATTCCAGGAGGAGCAATTGATGGTTTAATAAAAAATTGTGGAAAAATATATTCTAGGAGCTAAGATAATTAATGTACATATATCAAAAAAATTAGTTAAACAATTATCTGTAAAATATGTGTATAGATCCCAACTGTTTACTTAATAGTGATTTGTTATGTAAAATTGTTACCAAATGGTGTATTTATTTGTTCAACAGGTTATGTTACTCAAATGAGTATTGTTGTATGAATCAAATATTAGAGGTGGAGGGTGATGCAAAAAAAATTATCATGTCCAAAATCTTGACTTTTACTAAGATTTGCATCCAAATAGCACTTATGATTTTAACAATAATAAGTCATATTTCATTGGAAGTTTTATAATCAACTTCTGAATATTTTTTTTTGGTTTTCCGCCCGGTCTTCGGAGCTTCGCTCTGGCTAATTTGGACTTAACCTGCGTCGCACACCTGAAAATTTTGAATAAATTTTGAGTCTCCCAACGGTGGTTACGGCACATATAAGGACTCGAACTTTTGAATAAATTTTGAATATAATTGTCATGGCATTTAGTACTAATTCATTTCAATCAATTCGTGCGACGTATGGGCTTGGGCTTGGGATCTTGTTTATATCAATTGTATTTAAGATACGGTTTCTTTTCATAGCATCGCATGTGTGGTGTTAAAAAGGAAAATAATATTAATTTATTTTGATTAAAGTATACTTTTAATCTTTTATATTTGCGTCAGGTTTTATTTTAATCCTTTAAGTTTAAAAAATGTACTTTTAGTCCTTCAAACTTAACGCCGTTAGTCACTCTTAATTGTGATAGCATTTAGCACTAATTCATTTCAATCAATTCGTGCGACTTATGGGCTTGGGCTTGGGATCTTGTTTATATCCATTGTATGTAAGATACGGTTTCTTTTTCATAGCATCGCATGTGTGGTGTTAAAAAGGAAAATAATATTTATTTTAATTAAAGTATACTTTTAATTTTTTATATTTGCGTCAGGTTTCATTTTAATCCTTTAAGTTTAAAAAGTGCACTTTTAGTCCTTCAAACTTAACGCCGTCAGTCACTCTTAACAGAAATTGCTGACTCATCAAATTTAATGTTGTTATTTTAATTTTTTTTATTTTACACAATTTTAAATACCAAATTTATTATATTATTAAATTAAAATTAAAATGTGAGTATGCTTTATCAATGTTTAATTGTACAGTTATTAATTAAATTTGACGAGTCAACAATTTCCGCTAAGACGGACTAATGGTGTTAAATTTGAGGGGCTGAAAATGCACTTTTCAAACTTAAAGGACTAAAATAAAATCTGACGCAAACATAAAGGGCTAAAACTATACTTTAGCAATTTATTTTAGCCTATCATTTTATATGTTTTTATAATTGTTATTAGTTTGATTTTTTTTCCAATTTTTGTTGAAGTAATTACATGGTTGTAGTTTTTCTTTGAAAAAAAAAGGAAAATTATACATTTACTTTTTTTCTCATTTTACACTAGTAAAAGTGGCATGATATACCATTGGTTAAATTAAAAAAAGTTTTATTCTATCATTAAATTGAAAAATAAAAAATAAATTCAAATTATAAAATTATCACTATTAAGTCTGGAAAAATAAAAAACTTTGTTGTTTGATATTAGCGTTAAAATATAACTAGTATTTTTTTATAGCATATACTACCTTAAAATATTCTCTGATGTATTATTTAAACATTTTTTAATTCCTTCACCAGTATTTTTAACGAAACATATTCATATTTTTTAGATGGATTTAGAACATCAAAATAATTTTTTTTCATCATATAACACCGAAGCCTAAACATAAGCGTACTGTAAAATACTTCATCACGCGACAAGAGGTATTGGACTCAACTCCCGTTTTCACCCTCTGTTGGGGTTCGAGGCCTCAGATTCTTCAGTCACACCGTTATCTTGTTACCTTTTCACCGCATCTCAATTTCTCGTTTGACGTCTGGCTGGGCTTAATTTCACCACCGTTCTCTTGTCACCTTTCGGCTCTTTCCCGTTAAGTATCTCTTGCTTTCTATTAATTTAGCGCTCTTTTTTTCGAATGGATGCTCTTAAATTTCCTTTATATGTTCATGTTCCTTCATTGCGTTTGCTAATATGCATGTTGTCTTCTTGATGAAATCCATACATACCTGGTAAAATGGCAATTAATTTTTTTTTTTGCTTAAGAATAATAGCTCACTCTTTCTTATGTTAGACAAATTAGAATTCCCCGTATGTAGGATCAAGTTCCAAATTTCTGACGTTTCTCATAAATGTTGAGATCTTCTTGGTTTCTTACGTTAAAAAAATAATAAAGTACTAAATTGGCTTGTTTCTGGTCAATAGATAAGTGTACTACTGAGAACTCATAGATTTTATTAGAAAATTGAGCCATAACAAGGATGATGATATTAACACATTTTAAGCATTACGGTAGATTTTCTGGCTTCAAGACTGTTCCAATTGATGTTTACTGATTAAAACCAGTTGAGAATGCGCATGTCTCTTGATAATGTGTCAGATTTTCCAGACTTATGTTTTAATTACAGTGTGGGTTGTTGTATCTCTAAATGGGAAGGCTGCAAAATACTAAATTATTGCTCTCAAAGCTATTCATTTGTGTGATAAACTATAAAAGAACAAAGGACTGCTGGGTCTGCTGGGTCTGCTGTAGATGAGATAAATGAGATTTCTATTTGCATTTACATTTTAAGACTCCTGGGTTTTGAGTTCGACACTAGGATTCCTTCCATATTTTTTTTTGGCATTTGATTAATTTCACAATCTCCTGGGTTCCTTCTTTGTTTTTTGCCATTGATTGATTTCACAATCTCCTAAGATTCCCTCTAAAACTCAAGTTGCTTACTGGTAATGTATTAGATGATACCCTTTGTACAATTGAATATGAAAGGGCGTATGTATGTTTGTGTCTGTCTATATTTGGACGGGGGAGGGCTGGGGTTTATTCTCATATACAAAACTGACTCTATTAGAATTTCAAATGTCATAAGTTATCAAAAAAAAAAAAAAAGAATTTCAAATGTCATATAAGAGCAGTAGATGAACAGGGGGAGGTCTGGGTTTGATTCTCATATACAAAACTGATTCTATTAGAATTTCAAATGTCGTATAAGAATTAAGAGCAGTAGATGCATTACCTTTAACTTTTTTCATATCCTTTCATACAAACTTCAAAATCTAATATTGTGTTTGAATAGCTGTTAGTTTGTCCTTTCCATAAAAAATAGAATGTGAATATTGTAAAAAGGTTTTCTTTCATCAAAATCTTATAGTGGTTGAAAATAAGACGTGCAGGAAAAAAAAGAATGTAGGATACAGGGAGTATCTGAGTTAGGTCGCTGAATATCAACTAAATTTTTTCCCAAGATAATACTTCTTTAGTCAGACAGTAAATACATTTCATCATTGCAGCTAACTCACTGTGGGTGTCTTACACAGATGCGCATGCATGCGCACAAATGCGCATACTTTCCGACTGCTAGTGAACTAAAGATTAATGTACTGCATTGGATAAGTGATTGTCACCGGAACAACCAATTAGAAGGCAGCAGAGTTTTCTAATTGGGTTGTCCATGTGAATATTTTAGTTCATTTGAGATGCATTCATTTCATTGGAAATCACTTTTCTTATTTTAGATTTGTGTGTTTGGTCAGGAGGGCTGCAGTTTGAACTTAAGAATGCAGACGTGTTGATAAACAGTATGCATAAGTTTGATCAACCTTTTTGACAATTTAATGGATCATTTTGTAAATTCAGCAGATGATTCTATCTCTGTGGTAAGAGCTGAAGTGATGGAAGGATAAAGGGCAGAAAATAATCTACTAAAGAGTTGAGGTAAGGATCTCACTCACAACCCACAAATAACAAAAGATAAATTTCTATTAAGGTTAAGCAAGCAACGCAAGTATCCCACTCTACACACCCTCAATAGCAAACAAAAGGAGAATCTCCAATTGAGTGAAAATAATTCTTTTATTTCTTAATGTCTGTCTGACATAGGAAGTGGCTAGGATATTTATAGAAGAAAATACAACAGTAATGAAAATCTGAAAGTTCCTAAAATATCCTAAGCAATCTTTTAAAAACAGAATTGTTCGTGGGTGAACCGTCCACTAACACAATGGTCCACATATTTCTCAATTGACTCTTAAAGTAATTAAAGATATAACAATCCAGCAATGAATTAATAATAAATTATGACCAAGTCAGCGGAATAGAATCAGATTTCAACTGTTTTCTTTTTCTTTGGCCACCAGTAGGTGCTATACTGACTAGGATTCGTAACACTGTGTGTATACCTTAATCATTATTAATCTTGGTGAGAAATTAATCTGAAGATGTTTTCATGAGGCCTATGCTGATTCCTGGTCCTTGATACTTGGTGGTATTTACTGTCATAGCTGCAAACAAAACCATGGCTACTGCAAAGGATGATGCACATACCAAGCAGAGTCCTGACGAACTGGCTCAGTCACTTAATGATCTCTTCTCCAGCATTTCAACCATGGTCAAATCAGAGCTTCAAGTAAGCCCAAATTCTCACTTTATGAAACTATGCTTCCTTGAAATTTTTAGTGCTTGAAGATCAATATTCATCACGGTAATTATACGATATTAGATTGAAAGCTGAGCTATCTTGGAAAATTTCTTCTTCCATTCTTTCCCAGGGGACCAACAATCATTTAGAGCTTCTGGAGAAGATGAACATGAGAGTAGCAGAAGAATACAACGGCTTTGGTGATTTGGCTTCTGGGTTAAGGGTTTACGTAGAGCAGTTGAAATCAAAGAGTGGTAACTTTGATGAGTATGTTCAGCAAATTGACGCCATAGAGCAACAAGTGACTGAATTTGAGGCTGTGGTGTCAATGCTTGATAAATATGTATCCTTGTTGGAATCAAAAGTACATTCTGTGTGCCTGAATCGATCTTCCTAATTTACATGAGCCATTTGACGGACTTCTTTGTGTTATTTTATCTGAGTGCTCTTTGAAATTTTCCAATTCCTTCTGAGGAGCTCGTTTTCTTACCACGCTACCATGGAAATGCTTGGTAAGTCTTTGAAATTAGCCTTTTGGCTTCCTACATAAGCATATTATAACAGCTTATCTGAAATCATCAATGAGAAAACGCAAATAAAATGGAAAGGTATCGCAATAGAATAAGGACTGGTGTGTCTTAATGAGTATACAATATCAACTGTCAATATTAAATATAAAAAAGCACGCAATTGTGTGCTAGTATTGTTCTTAAATTTTAAGATCCATTGTGAGCTCCCAAAATATATAAGAGTAGTACTAAATACAGAAATATAACGAGACTTTGGATCCTCTTACGCCACTCACAGCATCATGCTAATCAGCTTTCACCCTTTTGCACTTAAAAACAATAGTTAATTACCGGCGAAAGATTAATCTGATGTTAATTTTTGATGGATTACAAATGAAAATTTCATCATTAAATTGCTTGCTACTTTAAAAGTTTAAACTTCATTAACTAGTAATAAGGTAGGGATTCAAATGTGTTGTTTGTACATACAAGTAAAGAAAAAGGAAGATGGGCAGTTAGGGACTCTGTTGTTTCTCCATACAACTAAAGAAAAAGGAAGATGGGCAGTTAGGGACTCAATTTTATTGCACTCCCACAAGTATTAAATCTTGAGATTTATTAAAATATTTGATGGAGGAAGGAATTTGAGTGATACTTGCGCCACTCAACATTAAAGAAATATGGACGAGTCATATCTTCCCCAAAGCCAGGCAGCTTCTCAAGCCTATATGCATCCCATGAGAATGAACTCCTGCAGGTCATTCGTTTCCGATTTAAGGGCAAGATCTTCATTAGAGAATTCTACAATATTTCGAACTCAACCAGCTTCTTCAGCTTCACAACTGAGTCATGAACCCGAGTCAAGTTTCTGCAATCGTTAAGTAACAACTCTTCAAGGTTTGGTGCCTTGAGAGGGAGAAATGTGATTTTCAAAAGTTGTGCGTTTATAAACTAAGAAATTTATTTGAATGTGTATGCAGGGAGTTACAGCACTAAAAGTCACCATAGGTCATTTTTTTTAGTTTATAATTAAAACACACACATGAAAGGTTATAACTAAGTGTCACTTGGTGAAATGTTGTGTTGTTTTTAATAAACCCTTACATACTATGAGTGTGTAACTCTTCATAAAAAAATTATTTTAAATAAGTATTGATTGTATAATTATTTAATTGTGTTGGTTCATGAATCAACATATGGAACTTATGAATCTAACATAATGATGATCACTTTTTATTGAAGAGGTATGACTTCAAGACATCTCTCCATACTCTATAAATATTTCCATTGGAAAAATAATATGATATAAAACAAGATCAACTTTATTTCATTTGTCTTTGAATGCATACGGAGATCAAGTTAAATTATCCCTTTGTAAAAGCCATTTTTGTATTGACTTATGTGTTGATAGTGCAATTCATACTCAAGGGCATTGTCTCCTATGGAAAATTCGCCAGTTAACATAACTTTCACCCTATAAGATAGGAATATGTGTGATAAATTAAATCTAAAGGAAAATGATGTGCTCGCACCTTAAAAACATCGTGTACAACTTTCTTTTTTATTACTTCTATTTGTACTCTACAAACAACATTCCAATCAATACAGTGTTCCACTTAGACATTCTGAACTACTTATTAATGACTCTTACCCTTTACTTGGATGGAAAGAAAATGAAGGTGGAAAAAATACGAAGGGAGAAAACAGGGAGAGAAATCAGTTTTCCCTTACTTGGACGGAGAAGAAAAAATGGGAGGAAAGAAAAGTTAAAAAGAAAATAGAGTGTGAAACCAACCCATTTTCTATCAAACTTTTCTACTCATATATGGAGGAAAAAATAAGAAGAAAATTTGTTTCCAATTCATGCCCACATATTCAACTCTAAAATCAAAACTTTCCCTCATTTTTTATCTCTAGTTCTCTTTTTCCTATTTTTTCTCACTTTCACCTCTACAGTTTCTCACTTTCCGTCTCCATTTCGAGAGTGTTGGAAATATATGGGTTAGTAAAAGTGATTAGTGTTAATCACTTAGTTAGTTAATGACCTAAAAGTCTATATAAAGGGTCACAATGTAATGATTTAAATGTGAGATTAAAATAATCATTACCAAAAGGTGAGAGGATGAAGAATCCCCACCAATGTGTAGAGAAGGGGAGGATAACAAGAATATCCCACTTCAAGAGTCCCCAAAATGGGGTTAGTTCATCTCCCTCAAAGAGGGAAGATAAGTGTTGTACTCATATGGGTTTGTAATGATACATTCAATTTCTTCTTCCACTTGTCAATCTATTCTTGTTTTCAATACTTTCAACATGGTATCAGAGCTAGGTTGTATTCTTGGGCATAATATTGGTGGAATTCTGATCGTGAAGGGTGGTAGATCTGGAGATTAGAAGAGGCTGGAACAACTAGATCTCCTGCAAGACTGCTTCTCACCAAGATTCGTCATAACGTGGCGGAGCTCGGCTGTAGAAATGAACCCATTCGGGTCCTTGACAAACATACAGTAAACTTCCTTCAGCTCCTCCTCTGAATCAACATCTTTCATTTTCCGAGCCATAAGACAGAGAAAGAAAGATTTCCAAGAAAAAAAAAAGGTGGCAGAAAGACTTCAAAGAAAGACAGAAAACATTTGCAGTAGATATGAACCAAAGAACACAAGAGTTGAAGCATTGAAGAGCAAAATGTGGCTATTCAAGAAAGCCAAGAAGAGGGTAGTTGATGAAAAGTGATCGAGATGGGTTTTCTCTCGGTTGCTGTACAAGTCACTGGTTTCATCCAGGCCACTTGGTACAGCATGGCTGAAGGAAACTATGTTGAAGAATGACTTGGCTGTTTTATTTGAGAGACAGAAAAAGATCGCGGAACTGAGCCTTGAATATAGGCCATTAGAACGTAAAAAGATTCAATGTCTTTTTGGGCTAGATGCTTATGGGTTATTTTTAACTTTGTCTTCACTTGAGGTTGTGAATTATCACATAGAGTCTTCAATTCCTTTTGGTGATTGTCTTAAGATAAGAATCTTGAAACTGAAGATGGTTAATGTGAGAGATGAGATACTCGATGCAATTCTTGGATGGTGTTACAACTTGGAAAGTCTTAGCCTTTTTGGGTTTTCAAAATTCAAGATCATGAAGATTCTTCATTCAAACCTTAAGTTCCTAGAGCTTAGGGTTTTATGCGTACGTGAGATTATTGTTTCTGCTAAAAAGACTTGAGGTTCTTGATCTTTCTTCTTTGGCTTATGGGTTTCTTAGTATTTCCAAGATACGCATCAAGCATGGATGGATATGCAAGAGCCTTTTTATAAGGTCACGAGAACAAGGAACTCAATTGCTTATGCCAAGGATCTCTTTATGATTTACAATATTACTCATGGCTAAAAGAGCTATGGGAGGAGTAGTTGAATTTAATTCTTATTTCATCCAGTACATGCAATACATCAAAGATCTATAGTGATATTATGGAGTAGTAAAAATTGCTTCAGTTTCTAATGGTTATGCCATGATCCTGGAAGATGAATCTT
>JANTPZ010095833.1:0-24219 GCA_025593235.1 Vachellia pachyceras | reverse complement strand
GGAACTTACAAGCTTCAAATAGAAATTGGAAGCACTCAATTTCGATTTTTCTACAATTAGTTATGAATTTTCAAAGTTGGTCCTAAAACCAGTGAATAGTAACTTTCACAAACTTGAAAGTTTCCAAATTGAAACTTTTGGACCCTTTGATCATAATGAGGCTTCCTTTTGATTCTAATTCACTTTGTAATGAAGCTAAGGGGTAAGTTAAGGAGTGTCACAGGTAACGAGTGTGATTTTCATGATTTTGATGCTTCCATTGGTTTTAGAATGAAAAATTGTGTAGGGTGGAAGTGTGAAAATAATTTTGGAAGCATTGGAATTGAATTTCCAAGTTTAAAGGTTTCAAGAACACTTGGATTACCAAAGGACTTTCATGGAGTTTTAAAGTGTTTCTTGACTTGGAAATGGCTTGTGATTAATGGCCATTGTATTGTGAATTGTGTAGGCAATTGGTGGAGACCTTGTTTTGATAATAACAAAATCAGTAGAAATGTTTTTGCAGTTTGTTAATGGTATTTTAAAAGATTGAAAACTCACAAGTCTTGAAAATTATGTTGTACCACTCGAGTTCTTTGTTCATCAAAGCTCGAGTCCAATAACTTAGAAAGCCCTTCTAGATTTAACTTCCTAAAGAAAACTCGAGTAGTGGAAAAGAGTTTGCAAAAACTCATGTTGTGAATTTAGAAAACTCGAGTGTTGTAGCTTTTGGATAAGTTTCAAAGTACAAATTCTTTCAAGCACACTCGGGTGTTTAAGAAAAGTTTTGACAAACTCCAGTTTGGTTTTGACAAAACTCGAGTGTTGACGATGTTAGCTGAGTTTTAAAAGAAAATCTTTTTAGTCAACTCAAGTCACTAATAAGAGTTTTACAAAACTCAAGTATAGACTTGAGAAAACTCAAGTGTCATGAAAATATAAGCCACTTAGCTCAAAAACTATCAAAACTCAAGTAACTTTTAAAGTGTTCTTAAACTCAAGTTCCATTTTTGGAAAACTTGAGTGTTGAGATGAAAACAAGATTTGCAGTTTTGAAATTTCTTCAAACAACTCGAGTGTGATTTCAAATGTTCATAAACTCGAGTTACATTCTTGAAAAACTCGAGTGTTGAGCTAAAGACACACTTGTAGTTCTAAAACTTCCTCTAACAACTCGAGTTCTATTTGAAGTGCATAAAAACTCGAGTTTTGTGTTCTTAAAACTCGAGTGCTGAGAGCTCTTTCAAAAATCCCATTCTCCATTCACATTGAAAAACTCAATTTACCTTGCAAATAACTCGAGTGTTGAGCAACTTGTTTTAAAACTCGTGTAGCCAATAAAGTTTTTCAAGTTTCCTTTCTTAGAACTTGAAGCTAGAATTCAAGGTGTACCAAACATGTTTTGAAACTCAAGTTATATCAAATTCAACTCGAGTATTGCTTCATTATCACCTTAGTCAGACACTTTCATCACTCGAGTTATGAAAGATTAAAACTCAAATTATGCTTTTATCTAACAATCTGACAGCTGATGCTTTCTTTAACAAATCTTTTCTTATTTGTGTTTACCAATTTAAATTCTCACCTACTACCATAAATGCACTTTAATTGACCTATTAAGACAGGTATAGCCTTAGGCAATCAACATGAACGCCAACGACAATATTACATCATTAAATGCAATATTGAATACAGGCATCTACATATGCAGCTAAGACCAACGACTATTCAACTCAGAGTAATGAAACATTAGCTTTCTTTCTAATGGATATTTATTGGGCTTCAACTATCAAGAAGAAAGCATTCAAGATAGAAGAGAGATGATGAATATGCATTTATGTTCATTAACGAAGTCTCAACTACCTCCTCTGTCAATATTAATTCCTGATTAAGAGCTTCAGTAATTTCTCATCCACTATTTCAAGAGAGTTAAATTGTCATTCAAACTTATATTACTGTGAGAAACTCAAGGTTGGGGCCTTAAGTCTGTTGGGCTGAGTTTGAGTAGAAAAACAGAGAGTGCAATCTCTGTTTTAGTGACAAGTGTAAGGGGGAGTGTTATCCCATTGTAAAGGCTTGTGAAGTCTTCAAGCATTGTTAATAGTGGATTTGGAATTCTCAGAGGTGCTCTGAGGACTGGACATGGATCAGAAGGACTAAACCAAGATAAATCTCGTGTGTCCATCTTCTTTCTGCTTTCTCGATGACTTTGTTTTTAATTTTGCAATCATGGTTTTAATTTTTAAAAGTGACCAATTCACTCTCCCTCTTGATCAAATCCTACACTAACACAATTAATTTATGCAAGGAACAATTTGGGAGATTGGACAAGAGAACTTTCAAGTTTCAAGGAAAGTTACAAACTAAGGTAGCAAAACCCCTAACTCAATGTTAATGTTGTAATGATAAATGTTTGTGAATTGTGCATGATTTGGTGTTGAAATTGTCATGATAAGTGTAAATATCACATATTGTAATGATAACTTCGATTGCTATGGCCATATGTATGTTATTGATTTATTTAAACATCACATATTGTTTTGTTCATACACATATGGTAAATACATGTCATGCATCATTTACATATGTGTTAGTAAGTTTTGCTATTGGGATTTCTTTGAAATCTTATCCTCCCAACCTAACCCTTCCTAGGTGCAAGCTCAAATAAAGGAAAAGAGAAGGTGTGTGAAGATTGAAGGAGACCATGCATCTTGTGTTTTGAGATTATGTACATTACTTATGTTGATATGTTGAGGATGTTGTAACCTAAACCTCTTCATGTTTTGGCTATGTGATTGTGTGAACTATAGCATGTAACTGGGGTGTTAATGTTGTGGTAAAATGGCATGAAAGAGGAGTGAAACCAAGTGGTAAAGCATTTAACTACATTGCATACCTAAAAGGTCTAATATACCCTTTCCAATCGTCTAATTTTGTGTAGTGAGGAAAAATAGTAAATGAAGTCCCATTGATCTGAAATTTGGTAGAAAAATAGTACGTATGGTAATGTTTAAACCAAGCCAAATTTTTCTGGAATTGGGCTTTTGTACAAGAAATTATGGTATGCCAAAGTTTAAAGAAAAATCTGAAAAAATGAAAAATGACCATATGAATAGTGCCTCTTTATACATTAAATTGTATCAATTGGGCAAGTTGGAGAGAAAATGGATATTTTTCCTCTATAGGTATTGTTGTAAGGTTTATTTAGACACTTGAACCACTCAATTTCGATTTTTGTAGAATTAGTTATGAATTTTTAAAATTAGGCAAAAAATCTGGAAAATGACTAAATGAAAAGTAACTTTAGATAACTTTTGGAAATTCATTTCTTTTGTCTATTTTGAGTTCAAGAAGGCATATGAGAGATTCATTAGTGGTCTCTAATTAGTTTAAAGAGGCATAAGTAAGACGTCTTATAGCTACAAATTTATGGAGAGAAAAATACAGATGCCTCTAATTTTAAATATAGTAGCAGTTACATAGTCGCTATAAATTTCTAAAGGGAAAAATGCACCTACCTCTAATTATATATATAGTAGCGTTTCCATAACCGTTACTAGTGACATTTTTTACCTTCTCGTATTTTAGTAGCGGTTCGTAACCCATTACAAACGTCAAGCCCCAAAAGCCATGTTCTCCTACTTTAGTAGTGGTTTACTGTCTACTACAAATGTTCACTCTGTTGGGATTAGAACATGCACGCAGCGGAATTTAAAATTTTATAATCCCAAATGCGGGTCTTTCAAAGGCTTTTAAATCGAGGAGATTAAGCCATACCTTTAACTTTTCGAGTTCGTCCCTTCCTTTACGATTGGATCTCTTCAGATTCCACGACATTCCGCGTTCTTTGATCGCCTCCATCTATCGGTATCCACAAGAACAGTCTCCAACAATAGCAGCGTGCTAGCACCTTTTCAGTTTCACTCACTCTCTCTAAGGATTTTGGCTCAAGAACGAATTCAGAATGGGATAGCTATTCTATTCACGAGCTCCCATATTTATAAAACTCAAAAAGAGCTTCTAGAATCTTTGATTAATCTTTAAAATTTGAATTCAGATCTGACATGTAAAAGTTATGGTAATTAATTGGAGAAGATATATTAAAATAAATAATGTCTGAGATACAATGATTGGCCCCCATATGGCACAATTTCCAACACACTCATCGTCCCTGCATTCTTCTGTATTTTGCTGTGGTTGATCAAAACGCTGCTAATGTAGTGGTGGTTTGTAGTATGTGCGCCGCAGTTATTTACAACCGTTACTAAACAAATGCATAAAATAACTGCTACTAATACATAATTTTTTTTTATAGGTTTTGCACTGATCACCTTGCCAAAAATAGGCATCGGTCAATGTATGAACCTTCAGTTATTGTTTTGATTCTCTTAATTACAACATGTGTTCGTGTTTGAGAACCCTTAACTGTGATTTTGCAAATGTGTAATTGTTAAACCTTCAAGCTTTGCTTACCTTGTTAATTAAAAAAACGCGAAAACATCGCATGGGCGTGTAGGGGTGAGAGCGAGAGAGACTGTGTTTGAATTTTAAAAGCGCCCAAAAAGTGGTAGTGCAGAACACACCTTTCTGACAAACATTGTTTATCTGCAGCACTCCATCCCATGAGCCCTCGATCAGCCATGCAATTGAGTTGAATTGAATTCCATTCATTCCGTTATCTCTCTATATATATATATACAGTTCTCCCTTCTCGGTTTCCTCAACAAACACTCTCGCACTGACAGAACCACTCATTATAACACATGCTCATGCATCTCCCCCCCCCCCCAAATTATAACACATGCTCATGCACCCCCCCAGTGTTATATGTCCTGTATAGCAAACATAAGATTGACCCGAATAACAATATTAGGTTTCTATCCCTCTAATATTCCGAAGGTTAAACAAAGCCCACGATAATGATGAATGATGATGTTATTCATGATGCCATGATGACGATATTAAAGTTAATGAACTTTCTTTCTTGTTTTAGTTATATAATATTCTTATTTATGAATCAGAAAGAGAGTCATATATATTCTCTCTTCAATTGTCCACTCATGTACTTGGTGGGAAAAAGACACCATAGCGGTAACGCACTTTCTACAATGGCAACATGTAAATTGCCTAAAGTTATCATTGTTTGGTCCTCTCTCTCTCTCTCTCTCTCTCTCTCTCTCTGTGTCTCTCTGATGGATAACTCATGCCACCATCCCATGCATGATTATTACGTATACACAACACAACATTCTCTTCTCTAAAACCCAATCTATTTTTCTCTTCTTTCTTTCTTTCTTTGCCTTTTACTTATCTTTCAAAACTTTCTTCTTCCAATATATATATATATATATATGCTACAGCTATCTCTAGCTTCTATTTTTTTTCCTTTTGTTTATGTGCTTTATATGTTATTACCTTCTTTTTATTACACGCGGAATGCATCATATGCAGGCTAATTGATTAATTAATTAGTAATTGAGCGTCGTCCATATGTACGTATGCGATGTCCAGGCCCTGTACAAGTCCAATATTTCTTCTCTAATAAGAGAGGACACGGGGACGGAATTCATCATGAAAAAGAAAACATGAAACAAGACAAACTTTAAATCTTGACTGGTTTTGAGAGCCAAAGTTTACCTATAAACGTGTGATTGGTCGATAGATCCTTCAAGAAAATAAAATAATTAGCTAGATAAGTGTGAACCTAGTTTTGTCGATACTTGAAATGCTATAATAAGTTGTGTGATGAAAATAAGAGGGAAGAATTTAGTTGGTGCCGTTTGGTGTAGGGCCCTTGAAGGAGTGGAATTGGAATTTGGGTAGAAAGTTATCGCCATCAGCGTCCCTTTGATTCCAAGCTTAAGTCATTCCATGTTCATGCACTGTCATCACGCTCTGGCTTTGCACTTTCCTTCTCTCATAAGTGCTTCACACTTTAATTTTCTTAATCTAAACATAATAGCAGGATACAAGTTAATTTCTCCCTTTTATCGATCTCGTGATGTATATGAACACTAATTCAAGTATTGTGACTTCTATATACCATCAAGAGGGAAAACAACAATCTTCATATCAAATGAAAATTATTGATCTTGTGTCATCGTACTTGCATCGGTTTTTATTTATAATGAGAACCATCTGTTAATCCATATTACGATTATTAATTCATATTTAAGCTCCATTAATCATCAAAGAGCTGTCATTGGGCTAATTTGACTATGTAATACCGTAATACCGAATTCCAAATATATATAACAAAAAATTAAAATAAACATTTGAACATAAATTTTCTTTTGTTATTTTCTTTCATTTAAAAAAGCAAATTTTAATTAACTAGAGAATAGCAAATACCTCTCACACATTGGTTTTGGAAACATATCGTCTACTACATAGACTTACATTAAACATTTAGACTTCTACCAACTTAATTACAAAGTACATTTGGGTTCTAAATAAAAGTAGCTCTCTTAAAATCATCTTTAGGATTCACTGGAACCATGATATTCAACCACTCAGCCAAATAAAAAAGTCACCATAACAAAACCAAGTTTATCCTAACGACTAAATCCTATTGGTTAACTCCTCATATGTAAATTAATGCCTGTGTTAGTCAGCCAAAGAAATGGAAGAAATTCAATTAATATCTGTTTCTGTTTCTGCTGCTTTTGTGCGTGTGTGGTGCGTGCTCGAAGGAGGGGGGAGCATGTTTGATGGGCTGGAAAGAGAAGAGCAGCTTTTCAGATCAATAGCTCCTCTGGTTCATGCTTTGTTTAAAAATTTATACTTCGTTGAAGTTCGATAATCAGTTGAAAATATATTAGAGCAGCGTGTCTGAGACAAATATATATATATATATATATATAAAGAGATGCCGTACAAAAGTTAGGGAAGGGCCAGAGGGGTTGGGGGTTGGGGGGCACATGGCTTTAGGAAGAGGAATGTCTTAAAATAAAAGCCCACGTCGTTGTGTTTCGATTCTCGGGTTGTGGAAACACCATCATCATCATGCATGCCCAAACTCCTATTCATTTGTTTATAATTACCTCTTAATTAATGAATCACTTCTACCATCTTCTCCTATGTTAATAATTAATTTATTCTCTTGTGCCATTCTTGACAGGTAAGCTCATCATGCCCTCCCACTTCAACTTAGATTACATATATTCTTCTCTCTTTCCCACATATACCAACAAATCAACCAAAAAACTGCCCTTTGTTTTTTTCTCTCCATTCTCCATTATTTAATGTCTCTGCTTTTATAGGGTGGGCAACCTCTCAGACTAAACTACATATATATATAGTAAATCTCAAATGTTTGGCATATGCACTTGTTTAGTTAATATATATGTATATATTTAAAAAAAATTAATTGTACAAAAATTAAGCCGTTTAAGAAACTAGTTTTGTTTTTGTTTTGCTGTAACCTTGAAAAGCAACTGAAATTATTCCAAAACGTTTAGTATAGGCACAGTGTGATTTCTTCACAGAAATGCATCTAAAAATTTGAAGTGATAGATTTTGAGAAAGTTATTATCTAGCTAAGGCTAACGCTGGTGTTTGTGGCAGTTATTTAGCCAGCAAGATCAGATGTTTGAAATTAGTTGCTAATGTTAATGAGGATAACCGACCAGAACATATTTGAGTTAAAAAGGGACTTTTTGCTATACAACAAAAAGAAAGACCTCTTTGCAGTCAAATTCTCCTCGGAACATGGCCCGAACTCGGTGTCTTCCTTGCCTTTCCCCTCTCCTCTCTGATTCTAAATACATTTTTACAATTTTTTTAAAAAAAGGATAAAATAAAGTTGCTCCTGATTTCGATATAAATTTAACTATGCCGAGGGAAAATGTTAAAATTTCGGTTTGTAAAATCAGATTAAGGGACGTAAGCGTATAATATGTTACATTGTTCTCGTTGCATACTAATTAATCCAGGCCCATATATACGCACATACATATAAAGAAAAAGAACACCGTCTTTGTTTCTCTCTCCCCCTCTGTGACTGCGTAAAGAAATTCTCTCTGCCTCCCCTCTCTTCCACACAAGCTTCCAAAGAAAGAGAATTAATGGAAAGTGAGATTTACAAGAATTGTTAGACTTCTTGTGGGTTGATATTTAGAGAAGGATAGATCAATTGAGAGAAATCCTTATCCGTTGGATGGCTTCGGTTGATGAGAAAGTAGTCTACAATTATTCGCATGGCAGATCCGTCGTCCCTATATAAAAGCATCTCGATTCCAATGCATATCTCCATGGGTTGCGTTGAGATAAAGGTCAGGTGCAGCAATCATAGCCATAGTGGGTCGCCGGAGAAGTCATTGGAGGGTTGAGCTATTGCAATATGATCATGCTTCCTGCATCTCAACACAAGCTGTCAAAAGAAGAGCAGCGACAACAGAGTTGTGGTGAATTTGGCTGTGGAACTGTTATGAGCAGACTTGAAGTTCAAGGATCATATTATTTTAATCAGAATATTTGCAGGGAATCTGAATTATTAGAATCGGACATGGGTGAGGATGATCAATCCAGAAATAACAGTGCGAGTGTAGGTGGGTGTTGATCGAAAGGGAATAATCAGATTAATCAGCAAGAGCAAGAGAAGGATGAAGGATGGCTTCAATTAAGCATAGGACATCGAAGAGAAGGTGAAGAATTAGGTGCTTCATATTCACTGGTGGAGCTGGACCTTCTTCCCCATTCGAATTCCGAGCCGTGCAGGCCGCTCCTGCGGCCACCGGCACCGTTTCATCTCAGTGGTTCTGTAACCCCGCTTTTGAATTTCAGCTGCCCACAACCATCACCGTCACAACATCCTCCTCCTCCTCCTCCACTACCGCCCTCTAATCTGCTTTTTCAACAACTTCAATATCCTCACAGTGCTTCCGGCTTTGCTACATATCATTCACACACTAACTGGGCATTCGCTTCTACTAGCCCTTTCACTATGCCTTCATCCTCCTCTTCTTCCTTTCCTTTGAGCTCTCATCATCATCTAGCTGCTTCCTATTTTCCTATGCCCTTTCACTTCTCTCGCGGCTTTCATGATGATGCTTCAGCTGGTCCGAGCTCTGATGTTAAAGTTGTCGATCCTCCTCGCAGGCCTCATTCTGGAATTTGGTTCATGCTTCAAGCCTCCCCAGAGCAGTATGCTTCAACCTTAGTAGTTTTTTCCTTCTGTAACTTCTAATCAGTGCATGTTTACACACACATATCACTTGCTGAACTGTAACCAAATGGTTCACTGTGTACCTTCAATGCAGAGCTAGAGAACCGTTCTTGCCCCAAATTCCCAAGAGCTACCTCAGAGTCAAGTACTTTATACTCTTTCTTTCTCTCTTCCCCTCTCCCTTCTCTATTTTCTTTCAATGCAAATAATTTCTTTGATAATAATTTTTTAGAAAAAGTTTATGTAAAAATAGAGTCTATTAATTTCTCGTTATAACCCATGCACTTCAGGGATGGAAGGATGACGGTTCGATTGTTGTTGAAGTATTTGGTTAACAAGTTGAATCTCCAAGGCGAATCTGAGGTACTTACAAACCATCCCTACACTCTTCATCTCCGCAATATTTTTCTTTCAATATACACACATACACATATATGCACCTAAATATGGTCTATAACATGAGAAGTCGGTACTTTTAGGCCTTTACATCTTTCCGATCCCATTCATTTCTCCCTAAAAACTTGCATCCAAAAGAAGAAAACAACAATAAAAGTCGACTCTCATAGGACTGCCCAAATTTGAAAATCAAATTGTTGCGCTTCCACAAGTTAAAATGCCGAGTTACGTAATTAACATGGGAACTAGCAAAGTGATCTTGATTATATATATGATAGATACGGCAGAACTGAAATAGATTTATCCGGTCACGGATATTTGTACCATATTTGTTTAGGTAAGAAGTGCATTTCATGGTACCCATCTTCCTTTTATGTCTTCCATATAATGTTTTCAGCTCATATTCTATATTGAGGATGCTAAAAGAGTATATATTGGTGTGATATATATATATATATAGAGAGAGAGAGAGAGAGAGAGAGAGTTTAGAGCAACCAGGCATGTGTTTGTGTAACCAACGACATGTGCTATGTCCTAAAACCCTCATGTTTGGTGAGATATGCAACTTTGGTTCAAAGGGAGGAATTAACTGGGGTAATTACTAAAAAGAAATAAAGGACGTACTCGCCATCTAACAACTACCCCATTCCATCTTTCCCAAAGAAGCATATAATAAAGTGGGATAGATGTTGGGGTAATGGGTTCATCACTATGCCAAATTAATTAAAACGCTCCACCATATAGTCATCTTTGTATCTTAGCATAACTCTACTAGTTTGTGTTTATATACACTACCATGAAATTAACACTCAACAATCGATATTGAGGAAACTCAAGTGAATTCCCGGTTAAATCTTAAAAATAAACCGAATTCATCTTTGGCAATAGAGAGCTAAACTTAGCCACCATGAGGGATTTGATCTTAGTCATTGCTATCTGATGATCCATGACAAACAGATAGCCATACATCTAGTGTTTGGTTAATGAAAAATGCCATATACCATTATTAAGTCTAGATGTAGAAAACAGCATTTGAAGAGGAACTGTTTCTCAAACTTCGCAGTGCGCGAAGAATATATTAAATATATATATTTATTATATATCGTTGTAGGAGATAGAAACCCTATTAGTTAAAGTTTAGATGTTAACTAATGATTCACAGGGTTAAGTTTTGTACCAATTTTAGCTATTTATGTGGACTTGAAGCTACTTATGATATACGCCCTTTATTAGAACATTCACACGGGTGCAATGCATTTATTAAGTGATATAATTAGAATACACACATTATTGTTTGTGTCCCAGTACTTTACATTACTTCATGCACACTCCATCTATCACTTGTTGCCTAGTAATTGCTGCAAGAGGCAGTAGATTCCTTACAAAAACATAGCAAGCTCACAGCTTATGTCTTAAGTTTAAGGGACACGTACATTGATTCAAAGCTCCATATAAAGTGTAATTGCTTTAACATGAAAATGAACATTGGCAATAAATTTTTTTCCTTTGGAAAGCACTAGGGACTAATTAGGGATTTTCTTAGAGAGAGCATCCGTCCGTTTCATTTACTGTCTTGAGCATAGAAAGGCTGAGTGTGGAATATTTAATCTTTTTTTACATGCATATGCTTTGTCACATGAGGCTTATAATTTATAGCAATTATTAGGAGGAATTTTAGGGCTTTTTTTTAGTCCGTGGAAACACTTCAATGCATACAAAAATAAGAACTTAACTAAATCATTTAAGATATTTATACTTTAAAACATTTAAGGTATTTATAGCACCAACTTTTATCCTTCTTACATAATTTACTACGTTTACCGATAATATTTTATTTAGATTTAATTAATGTAATTAAAATTTCATTTCTCTTCTTGATTTCTTGGTGTTAAACTTTTTTGTAGTGTTTTTTTTTCCAAATAGTTTTACATAAAGTCTTAAATCTAGTTCAAAGTCGACTTCTATTTAATTTCATACATATTGATATACATATACACATAATATAGACATACAAACATAATAAGTTTCATTCTGCTGTGAAACAACTAATTAATTTGCTTGTTTTTGGTTTTATTTCCCTTTTCTGGTATGTAGATGATTAGTGATCCTGATATTGAGGTAAGAAAACTATAGAACTGTTAGTGTGGCCAAAGTCTTGCTTGAATAGTTTGAAAGACAATAAAAGAAAATTAAAACTAACAACGTGCGAAAATATATGATATTTTCCCCCCACATTCTCTTACAACTTATAACGAAGTCATCAGACGTGTGCGCGCGACCCCTTAGCATGGCCATGCGACATTTTCCTAAAAACCGAAATTTCTTGAATACTTCTAATCTTTTAAGTTGTAAACTTCCATTATCTTAATCCTAGTATCAGTTTGTTCTTCCGGTATATCTTTCCACTTTTCTCACCATTTCTGCACACATTTATTTATATGTGGGCATATGCATATGCATCCGTGCATGGTAATGAGATGACCAGCTAACTAGATAGAAGAATACGAGGTTAAAAGTGTTAAACGAAAAAAAAACCCAGTTTTGTTGGAAAATTAAACTATTTTTCATAAATTAATGAAATTATTAAAGTTTATTATCTTTTAAAGATATCAAAATGACCCTTAATGTAGGATTTTGGTTAATTTGATAGGTTTGGACAAAAAAGTTGCTAGTAATGAGAGCGGAAGGGTGGGGGTGTGTGTGTGTGTGAATGCACGCACCATATATTTTAGATGCATTGGTGTCTACGTTACGAACAATGTCGAAAGTATGAAACATGATAAGTTGTTTGAGGAAAACGCTCGAACATTCCATATTGCGTCAAACATTCGTGCAAGTTTCCGGGCCAACGCTCACGTTGAAGGTGAGTAGGTGATATTATGACACCTTATTTCTTGTAACATATAGAATATCCCTGCTCTACATTACACAGCTAAACGTATATATAAGATAGAAACTTGTCTTTCTCAACTCTATATATTTACTAATAGATAGGTAGGAGTCAACTAAAGTATTTGTATATCCAATATTAATTATATCTTGAATAGTATGTGTGTGAGGCATTAAATATGTTTATCATATATTTGTGACCCTTTATCATGTTGTCATCCTTAGACCATTGATTTAGTCATTTTGCTAGCTACAATTTAACGTTAGGTTATATTGTACAACTGGTCCAAAACTTAATAAAATTGTTACTCTCACCAGATATATGGTATAGTTACTTTTGCTTTCTTTTGTAGGCTTAATTTTAGCCTTCGTTTAGGACCCATTCATTATCAAATTGATTAATCATTGCTAACTAAAAAGACTATAACAGAAATACATATAATGGTTGAGAGGTTACATATGTTTAATAATGAATGAGTATCTAAGATCATTAAGTAGCTTGAGATACACTCTCTCCATCCTTATTTATAAAATTCCCATTTTTTGAATTGGCCAGCCCCTCAATTAATTCCTCCAAACATTCTCTTTCATCATTTTCTTATATTGCTTTCACCTATCCATTAATAAATAAGGATATATTTGAAAAAAGTTTATTTAATTTCCCACATATTTATGGCTTTTGAATAATGTTTACTACTTTTTCAAACAACGCAATTATGTTAATATGACCCTATAAATAGAAATGAAAGGGGTATTAATTTGTTTGAGATTTTGAACAAAGGGTCTAGGTATTAATAATTAATACAAGAAAGCAAGACGCTGCATTCCATGGTGGAACGTGAAAAACCACCCAACCAAAAAAAAAAAAAAGGAGCCTCTATGTTTTCTTATTGCTTTTATGGTTTATAAATGTTGCATTGACTTTAACATGTAAAAACACATGTTGGATCACTTGATTGGATGTACCTTTATCATGGCCTACTTTCTTAGTTGACACTCTTTATATTCATACAAAAAAGGTTACAAGATAAGTACGTTATTGATATTAACACTAATCCGAACACTATGATATCGTAGGGCCTCGAAAACCACACGTGGACCCTGTCTTTCTCATAACCCATCTTCATGCCTATTATTCTCTTCCTCCTTTTGTCAAGCTTTTCCCTCATTTTTCACTCCTCTTGTAGGCCCTTCCCATACCCATTCTCTCTCTCTATATATATATATATATATATTTGTGTATGTATTCCCTCTGTCTCTCTCTGTTTTCTTATGAAATATTTAGGGCTTAGAAATTACATCAAACTCGCGAGTGCAGCACTGTGATGGAACCAAAAGAGAATGCCCCATAACATATGTTAGCATCAACCAATCACCGAAAAGCGATACCTATGGCTATTCACGTCTAATAATGACAAAATCTTAATCTAATTCGCTGTGCTATATAATTTGAGAATAACCCTATATGTTTGTTTAACGTCCAAACGAAGCAAATCATAAAGAAAGCAATAAACGAGATCTGAAAAATATTAGATAATTATAGAAATATTTATCTATAAATGTAGTTGGGCAATGATATGCATGCATAATTGGAAAAAGAAAGGGTTCCCTTTAATTATTATTTGAGGGATTTCTTCGTATATTAATAGATTTCGCATATATAGAATTAGCTTGAGGTATCTGGCAAAAATCCAAAAGCTATTGTTTATGTACAGTAATTTGTGCTGGCATGCAATAAGGGCTTTGGTGGATCAAAGTGATAGAGACGTCCATGAACATAGAAATTTTCGTGTCACAAGATTTTTCGTGAAGAACGAAAAGGAAGGGTGTCAACATTTTTTTTTAGAACAAGGTGTCAACATAATTTTAATACATAACTACTATAACTATGATTATTAAATTTTGTTAATGGGGTATTAGCCTATTCTTCGCCGTGCTTTATGGATCCACCTTCAAATATATTACTATAATATATAGATATACATAATGTATACGTTATTGATAAATGTTGTTAAGAGGATGAGTGATGAATAGCATAAAGAATAGTAAAGTCTAAGGGATGATGATTTTGGCTTAGGAGAAAAGTGTGAATAATGGGTCTCTTGTAATGATTAAAGACAGCCATTCGTCCTTGCTGCTGCATCAGAAATATTTAGGAAAATTTTAGAATCTCTTTGGCGATGAGTAAAGCAAATCTCTTTTTCTCTGAAGTGGAAAGAGAAAATGAGATCTTAAGGGTAAAGCAGACGTTACAAAGATTTTATATGGTTCGTGGTGGAAGTAGGGCCAAAACAACCTGACAAAGCATGACTTCATCCTGATCTCATATTTATTTTTTTTTTTCACCTGAATCGTATTTCATACTTTAGTTTTGCATATTCATTATTGCTACACAAATAGTTTTAAAGATAAAAACTAATTTTTAACTCTTCATATTTTTTTTAAAAAAATGGAACTTATTAAACAATAATGACTATTAATGTTGTAACAAGCTGTAAAGCTTCCGTAATTTCCATTGAAGATGTATAAAATATATTACTCTCTAAAATACTCATTTAAATTATTTATATAAAAATTTACTTAAAATTCAAATAACGTTGCCCTTTTAATCATTGAACTAAATATAACTATAGAATAATAGTGTCACACAATTAGTATAGTTGTGTTTACAGTCCTTTCAGTTTTTTGCTCGCTATAATGGTATGTACGTATGTGGTAATGTGACGGAATTTATCAGCGAATTATAGTTTTAAGTAATGTTAGTAAAGTCAAACCAAATTTGTTTGTTAGACCCAAAAATTACTAATCGGTCTCAGAATTAGTTGAAAATCTCTATATATTGGTCACTGGAGAATCGGTTATTGTTTATTGCTGGCGCCGAAATGACATAATTTTCTGAATTGAAATTGTTTTTATGTTAATGTTAAATAAAGTCAACAACTTGACTTCCAGGCAGCTCTTCTTTTGTCTTCTTTTTATTTAACCCGAGATATTTCTAAGCCACTTTAGACTTGAAATCAAGCTCTATAAGGATGGGAGTATTAGGGTTGAAGTTCTACAAACAGTACAAGTTCGAATTTTGGGATTCGAACTTGTATTTTTCATCTCATATGGGTTTCTTTTCTGTCTTTGCTCAACATATTTTCTATCTTTGCCAATGTTTAGCATTCTATCTGTCTCCATCTCACCAACTCCCCATCCCTATCTTCATTCTCCCCCTTCTCTTCCTCTACTTTCTGTCGGTGTCTTTGTTGACCCCTAAGTTTCGATGCCTATCATTGATCCTTGAACAAGCACGACCCACAAACCAATAATATACTTTAATTTCTAGGTACCAACAGAATCTTTGAACATAAAATGTTTTGGATATGTATATGTTGTCAGTTTATTGAATCTTTGATATTCTGATTTCTATGTTAATCATTGATGTTGTTAGAAAATATAGGAAGGAAAGAGATGGAACGTAGGTTATGATGTGCGTTGGGTTATTAGTGCACTCAAAGAAATTAGACTGCTAGAGCCTAATATAAAGTAGCAGAGCTGTTAGAAAATGGGCTAGTCCATCCCTGGTGAATTAGGCCCTGTCCACTTAATTTAGGAAGAAAGTGCAATAAACAAGTTTCTGGGTTAGAGGTGTAATATTCCCCAAATGTTTAAAATTTGAATTTGCTGGAACAGGTTTCCATTTTCATGTAACGTAGAACTGCTCGCTTTTATCGTCCCTATAATAGAGGATAAGCCTATAGAAACAATGACTTTGCTCTCCTGTTGAACAGAATCCCCTTTTCCTTAGAAACGCTTTTCTCTTTGTGTTTTTGTTGTACAATATAACTGAGTCCTAAATAATAATCCAGTTTGTTTGGATACCGAGAGCAACCAGAACACGCGACTGTTCAGGTATGCTCTTAAACCTTCAATAGTAAATGCACCACAAGAGAAACAAAATAGAGAAGGGACAGGTATATCACTGAAAAATTCAATAGTTGGGATGATGAGGGTCTGATGAAAGTTAAAATATCCATGTCTTAATAACCTAAGATATTCCACAATATGCATCAATTTTTCATAATAGATTTATTACAACTTCCTAATATCTCAATTAAAGAGATAATATATGATTCGGATTTTAACACATTAAATCTTATCTGTATTTGCTATATCGGATAATAAATAAATCCTAAATTAATTTATCAAAAAGCTTCGTTAAGTATTCCTGTTCATGAATGATGGATCTTTAACGGATGTGAATTTTCCTATGCTGCATTTTAAAACATCAGGATTTCTTCATCTTCATCTTCATCCATGTAGTCTCTTCCTTGATCTCTTTACTAGATTATTAGTCTCTCTCTAAGGATTTCCTTAGTGACCCAAACTACTCGTTAGAATTGAAAACCAATTAAACATAGTATTCATTAGTGAATCCTCTCAATTTAATCCATCATATTAACACCCTTTAATTAGAAGAAGTTAATAAACGCATCCACGCAAGTAATGAGAGAGATGACTACGTGAATATTGGATGATATTGATTTAGGGAACAGAAGGCTTCAGACACATCAGTTAAAAATTATATATGAATATATCAAATACGAAACTTTACAAGAATAAAAAATAGTGGTTCACCCAGCAAAAGGTTAGATCAATTATATTCATAAAGAATTAGCCTGATTAAGAGTGTGTATTCAAGTTCGAAAACTAATGCAAGAATATTGTTACTAGATAATTTGTGAAGCCTACCTTAACCCTGTGAGCCCCTAAGATCAACTTAAATTTCTTTTCAAGAAACAAATACTGGTGCTATTATAGTAGCAAGATTCTTAGAATCACGTGGGTGTATCACATGGGTTGAGGTATGGGCAATTTATATATTGCGAAGTCCTGAGCGTCATGGTTATGAAAATTTGGAGTGATAGTTTGAAGAAAGCTGTCATGTGGTTCCTTAATTGTCACATGTATTTGATTATAAAAAGTAATGATTGCCTCTAGTTTTGTTTTTGTTTTTCTTTTTTGGATGATTTAAGGAATGGATATATATATATATATATATATGATAATTATGAATGCAGATAGAGATAAGATGTAGAGGGCAACAACTTGGACCTTTGTTGTCATTGGAGCATGTAAGAGATAACATTTGGAGTCCCATGACACCCACTTTTCTTCCAGATTTCTCAACCAATGATCACATCATGGTCCTCTACTACGGTAGATGTGCTTAATAACATCCTTCTCCCTTGTATCATTGTTAACTTATTTTTAATTTTAATTTCCTTATTCAAAATTTCCCATTTTTTCTCTCCTATTGCATTTTTATTTATCTATTTTGGTTTGATCATTATTGGTTTTTGTCTCTTTTTTCAAAATAACTCATCAAACGGATCATCCTGCGACACAGCACTTTGTTTTTTGGGGGTGATCTACGGGAGAATGCCCAAGATTGTTTTTCTATGCTCAGTTTGCAAGAGGGTTATCTCTTGCATTAATTACCCACAACAAAGCTTAATCTAATTACTAGATTAACTCATTTAATTTTTTTCATTTTCTTGTAAATTAGTTGAAGATTGTATTATTAAATTACAAGCTAAACGTACATTTTCATTTATTGTTGATATTGTGCTCCTGGATGGCAACAAAATTCAACGGCCAACGCACAAGGAATCACTTTTTTGGGAATAAGAAAACTTAGATGTTCTATACAAGCTCCAAGGGGTGGAGTTATTGTAACTCCCTTCGTTTAGAGCACTTTGTTACATATTTGAAAGCACTGTGGTTGAGGTGAATCAACTTTTAAAGCCCATAAATTAAAAGTTGCATTTTGAGTCTCGGGCTACTATTCATTTAGTAATTCATTTTTTATTCAACTTTGAAAAATCACAATTAATTCTAGAGAATTTAAAATAAAGCGGTTTAAGTTCTACTTGAAGCTCTCTCACTTATTTACAGAGGAAAAAAATTACTGATTAAACTTCATTCATACTCATAAATTACAGAAATTACAGGAAGAAATTTTGTTCACATGGTAATTTTACATTTTTCCCAATTTTAACATTAAATATGGTAAATCATATCCCCATTATACACATTCAAATTTAGCAAACTAGGAAATCCTTAGGATGTGTACTTTTTATCTAAAAAATTTCATTAGCTTTTGTTACCATTTTCCCTATTTGGATATCACTTCAACTTTAGTGCTGCTTAAGGGTGTTTTCCCTTTATAGTCATTATTACATGAAAGTTTTATGTTGCTAAAGCATGTAACCTATTTTCATACTTGAGCAATGTCATTCATTATTGCATAATACATATGCATTCTAAGGTCTTAAAATAAACTTAGCTGATCATAAATATATTGCTATACATTTTTGAATTTATAGCAAACTAGAGCTATAGAGATTTATCTCTTGCTCTACTTACGATTTTGTCTCTTGCATTCACTTCTTTCTTGGAAGCTTGTAACCTAGCATGACTAGTTTTTGGAAGGATAAGATTCAAAGAATCTTAGTAGCAAAGATATACCACTAAACATACACAGCATAGCTTGGAAATTATAATATGTATAAAAAGGCATGATTTCACATAATATGTAAACATATAAACATGTCAATTCATGCAAACGCAACCAAGCATAAAGAATAGGGTAAAGTGTGCTACCTTAGAACTTTACAATTTCCCTCTTGCTTTCTTTGTTTCTTTCATTCCACACTATTAACATCATTGTCCAAACTTCCATTCTTACTTCCACAGTGTCCAGTCATATAAAAAGTTGCTAAACTCATTAGGATCATTGAAACTATAACCTCGTCTAACTACTTTACTTGATATCTTGAACACTAACTTTTCACTTTTGGATGCACAAGCTTAAAAATTAAATCTAACACGCTTCTCCCCTATGACTTTGCATGAGATTCCATTAATTAAGATCAAAATAGATAAAAAAAATATCCTTCCCTTTCAACTACTCAAAACAACAACATAGGGAGGTTATTGCACAAAATTTCAATCTTAGTTTCTAATGCTTTTAAACTTGATTTCTCACTTGTACCCTACACAATTTTTGTATTAAACTCATTGAAAGCATTAAAATTATCAAATTCTAGCTCCCTGTTGCTGTCATGTTTTGACCAAAATTCATCATGGAAATGGAATAATTGATTTTTCATTATTCGATTTCATAGATTATCACAATCTCATTTTCAATCACCACTTTAACCCTTGATTATTTAACCTTAAATCCTTCTACATTGTAATTTTAGAAATTTGGGCAGCACCTTCCTTAAGGTTCATGCATCCCAAAATCAAAACAACAATAACAACAAGAGCCATAATCAACAACAACCTCAATAGAGCTTGACTTAAGACTTACCTCTCTTCTTGAACTCTAGATCTTCTCTCTTCTCTTTTCAAATACCAAATCAATAAGATATTGAGATATTAGAGGTTGTCTAAACTGAAGAAACTAGCATGTGTGGAAGATTTAGCACTAACACTACAAAAAAAAAAGTGTATTTAGTAGCGGTTTACAAAACCGTTACTAAATTATGAACTTTGTAGCAATTTTAGGTCAAAGAGCTACTAATTTGCGATGACAATCAAGGACTGAATTTTGTTGCGATTAAAAACCACTACAAAAACGAAACAAATTTTTGTAACAGTTATTTTAAAAATTTGCATTAGTTTTAATAAAGGCCTACCATTGTAGAAACGAAAGGTCATCAGTGGCAACGACATTTGTAATGATTTTTATAATCGATACTGATTTACATCGCAATTTGTAGTGGTTTTTTCCAAAAAAACCACTGTAAAAATGAAAAGTCTTTCAATTAGCAACGATTCAGACAAACCGCTACTAAATAGCACCATTTCCCAGTAGGCACACTAAGTTTGCAGCGGTTATGGTAGCAGTTTTGGAGCTGTTTGTCTAGAACCACTACTAATTCGTAGCGGTTTGTCTAAAACTGCTACTAAATCAACGCCTATATAAATCACCCCCTCCCCTCACTTCTCCACTTTTGTTTTTTTCAAAAACATCACATCAGATTTTTCTAAAATTTTTTCTTTAGACATTCAGCTTTAGTTTTAAAGGTTTGTTTAAAAAAATTTATTTATTTAATTTTAATGTTTAGTTTAATTAATTTTTTTTCAGATGGCTGATTAGGATCGTAGTCAGAGGCTTGGGATGGAGGCTATATTCCCAGAGGGTGGAGATGTTCAAGAGGAGGGGGATGTGATGTTGAGCGTCGACAACTTCGATGTCAGCGATATCAACATCTCAGTCCAAGAGGCTGAGATGTTTGAGGACCAGGACATTGAGAGCGAGCAAGGATTCCAATGCCCTTCTGTTGGTCGATCCACTGGGTTTGAGGTGGACGTTCAGGGTAAGTGAATAATTAATACATTATTTAATTAAAATGATTTATTTTATTTATTTATTAATAAATAATTATTTGATGAAATAATTGTATTAATTCAATTTTCAGATCCGACAGGGGCGACAGTGACGAAGAAGCTCACACTGAGGGATGTACACAAACTCCCTAGTAGGCAGAGGGTTGTCATGCAATGGGACGACATCACCCAGCAACTACAGGGGAAGGGCGGTTCGCTCTTCAACCACTACCTAACAGAGCAGGGTGGGAACTTTCTACAATTTGACATCAATGCTGAGACCTAGAAGAGGATACAACAGAGCTTGAAGAACGCTGTATGGGAGAAAGTGAAGGTATAATTTAAATCATTTAAAGTATTGTAATTATTTTTTATTAATAAATAGTTTACTAACTTTTATTTCGAAATATGTTGCAGGATAAATTTGTTGTTTGAGATTAGCACAAGGAATTCACCATCTCGAAGATGGGGGAAGGGTGGAAGAACAGGCGAAGTCGCCTGTACCACCAGAAGGAAGGGGACGGGACAAGGACGATCTAGGAGCTGGACCGAACATCCCAGACACTGTCGATGTGGCGGACTGGACCAGATTTGTCTGGTTCAGGAGCTTACCGGAGCAATAGGCCATGTCGATGAGGGTTGTGCGGGGCCGATCCTGACAGACGATCCACCATACGGTAGGATCAAAGCCATTATCCGTCGCGTACTCAAAGTTGGATGTGGTGGCACAAAGGGAGGGACGGAGGGCGACCTACGGGGAGATGTTTGGGGCAACCCACAAACACAAAAATGGATCTCCCTTGACGTAGGAGACCAAGAAGATTATTGCAAGTATTTTTTAAATTTATAAGTAATGTTTAAATATGTAGTTTTTATATTTATTTAACAATTTTATAATTAATTTTTAATTTTTATAATTAATTAGTAATTTCATAATGAATTTTTAAATTGTATACTTAATTTGTAAATAATTTAATTTGTAATCAATTTTTACATTAGTAATTTTTAATTTTTATTATTTTGATTTAATTATTTTTTGAGTACAGAGTCGTATTCAGCGTACATACTCTAAGCTGAGGAAGTCTCAGGGGTTAGCTGTAAACCCCACTGCCTCATTGAGGGTGGCCATGGAAGGGCATGACAAGCACCCCTACCGACTCCCATGGTTCGGGTTTAGGGCGACCCGAACCATTATCTATGGGGGTCGAGGATAGGAGGCTGGGACTTCCTCCTCTGCTGCTGCATCCCAGGCCACTACATCTAGACCTCGTGGCATAACACACTAGAGGCGGATAGAGGCGACTTGTAGGTTGAGTTGAAGGCGTAGTTCCGGCAGCAACAATTTAACTGGTGCAGGAGGTAGAGAAAGCAAAGGGCAACGATATTGATGTGTACATGCAACCTTGATAAAGGAGTTGGTTGAATTGTGGAATGATGGGGTTGAGACATACGATGCCTATGATAAGGAGCTGTTGAAATTGCGTACAGCTTTATGTGTACGATAAGTGATTTTCTAGGTCTTGGAACTTTTTCTAGATGGAATGTGCATAATGGCATCGCTTGTCTCATGTGTAACTTTAACAGGGAGCCATTGCGCCTTCCACACAGTCGGAAGTGGTGCTTTATTGGACATAGTCGATTTCTTTAGTTTAGCATTTTGTTTGGTTAATTTTTCTTTAGTTTAATTATGTCTTTATTGTATTAATGTATTTAATGTTTTAGTTTAGTATTTAATGTTTTAATGTCTTTATTGTATTAATGTATTCTTTTTTTGTGTTTATTTTTTTTTCTTTTGGTACAATTTTTTGGTATAAGCTTTTTACTCCATATAATATATACACAATATGTAAAATATTTTTATTTTGCTTATCCTTATTTTAATTGTTGTAATTTATTTTTTATTAATTACAAATCTTTTTTTAACTTCACAACAAATTTGTTAAAAAATTCATAATATTTCGTAGCAGTTCTATAACCGCTACAACTTTTCACAAATTTTTACACGTCAACTTTTCTTTTCTTTTTACCATTAAATAACCTTTAGTAGCGGTTTACAACCACTACAAATAAAAAGGCGCGAACAACAATTTCAAATTAGTAGCAGTTGAATAAACACTGTAAAAAGTTTGGAAGGAATTTTTTCCCCCGGGAAAATTGGGTGGGAATTATTTTTCAATTAGTAGCGGTTTTAAAACCGCTGCAAACGTTATGAAACCGTAATAAAATGTTTGTACATGTTATGTAATGAATTTGTTGCAGTTTATTATATATGTGCTGCGGTTCTATTAAACGCTGCTAAATCGTTTGTTACGGTGGGTTTTGCAGCGGTTTGTGTAACCGCTACAACATATCATTGGAGCGGTTTAAACCGCTGCAAATACATAAAATAACCACTTCTAATGCCATCTTTTTTTGTAGTGTAAAACTTACCAATTTCTTGCTCCTCTTCCTTGTTTCTTCACTTCCTCTTACTCTTCACTCGTCATCCTCTTATTTTCTTGTTCTCTCTCTATTTTTTGGTTATGGCTAAAATATGGGGCTAAAATATGGGGGCTAAAGAAGCGTTCTTGAGGCCTTATAAGAAATATCTCAAGTTGGTAAGAGATGTGTGGTCCACTTCATATGGAAAAGTAACATTCTACTCATAATTTGTACCACAGATAGAAAAATGTCTTATTTTTAATCTTCTAACAAAGTTCACTACAAAAAAAAGGGTATTTAGTAGCGGTTCAATAAACCGCTACTAAATTATGAGTTTTGTAGCGGTTTTTGGTCAAAGCGTTACTAATATGTGATGGCAATATAGGTGTGTGTGACACTCCTTAATCTTTACCTTTAGCTTCATTAAATATCTATTTGGAAGCACCTTTAGGCCTTTAGTGACTTAGAGTAACCAAAGAGTGAAAAATAAAATTTTCAAGTTTAAGGTTACTATTCACAGATTTTTGGGCCAATTTGAAAATTCATAACTAATTGCAGAAAAATCAAAATTGAGTGCTTCCAGTTTCTATTTGAAGCTTGTAAATTCCTTTATAAGGAAAAAATACTCATTGAGTCATTTACTTTCCCAAATGATACAGTTTAATTCGTGAAAAAGTACTGTTCATTTGGTCATTTTTTTATTTTCCCAGGTTTTTCAGTGATTTTCTTCAATCTTTGGAACATCATAACTTTCTGTACAAAACTCCAAATCCATTGTTCTTTAGCTTGTTTTAAACCTTACAATTCCAAATATTTTTCTGTAAAATGTCAGCTCAATTGGAGTTCATTTACCCTGTTTTGAAACAGGCCAAAGTTAGGGGTTTAACCAACTTCACTTTGATAAAAAGTCAAACTTATCATTTTCAAACTTCATCTTTTTGAAACCCTAACTCCTAATCCTTTTTGAACCATATTTGATCATT